>JAFBJT010108850.1:9942-14942 GCA_016785325.1 Chascanopsetta lugubris
CCCAGCAGGGGGGAGGCCGCGAGGGGGGGAACACAGGGGAGGAGCGAAGAGAGGGGGAGCGGGGGGAAGACAAAAGAGGGGGGGGGGGGGGGGGGGGGGGGGGGGGGGGGGGGGGGGGTGACAGGGAGAAAGTGAAAGACAGAAGAAAAACAAGCGTCTGCATCAACGTGAACCTTCTTTTACCGTCGGATCAGGACCAGTTCACTGTGACCCGGCAAAACAGGTCTGAAGACTTGGTGATGTTTTGACCAGGTTCATAAAACAAACAAACCCATGATACACAAATAAGACACAGGTGCTGATACCACCGACCAACCAACCAACCAACCAACCAACCAACCATCCAACAAACCAACCACTCAAATGACCAACCGACCAACCAACCAACCAACCAACCAACCAACCATCCAACAAACCAACCACTCAAATGACCAACCGACCAACCAACCAACCAACCAACCAACCAACTACTCAAATGACCAACCGACCAACCAACCAACCAACCAACCAACCAACCAACCAATCATCCAACAAACCAACCAACTAACCAACCAACCAGTCAACCAATAAACAATGAATCAACCTAGCTGACCAACCAACCGACCAACCAACCAACCATCCAACAAACCAACCACTCAAATGACCAACCGACCAACCAACCAACCAACCAACCAACCAAACAACCAGTCAACCAATAAACAATGAATCAATCTAGCTGACCAACCAACCAACCAACCAACCAACCATCCAACAAACCAACCACTCAAATGACCAACCGACCAACCAACCAACCAATTCATGTAATGACCAACCAAACGAAGCATCCAACCAGTAATCCAACCAATTAAACCATCAATCAATAAGCCACAGAAAGAACTTCAAGAAGCCACTCAACCAACCAACCCTTCATGTAACCAACCAACCAGAAACCAACCAACCAACAAGTGAACCATCCCTCCATCATCCATCGCCCAGTCAAGAAAACAGAACACCACAACTCAAAGTGCAGTAAAACATTTTATTGTCTCAGAAAAGTGGAAAACAAAATAAAAACAGTGAAATCAAAGACGAAACAAAAACAGCATCAGCGACTTCACACGACCGATCATGAGGTAAGATGCTTTTATCGTGGTTTGTCAAAGGAGAAGATCTGATTCACGCACGTTCAGCAGAAGGCGGCGGCGGCGGCGGTGGACTCGGTGACGTGGGTTCATTCTGTCACTGACTGAACTTTCACACAGAGAAGATCCTGAATCTACAAAGTCCTGGTTTTGGTTTTCCAGTGGAGAGGTTTTACCTCGCGGGCTCCGGCACAACAAGGGACTTTTCCAGCTGGTAATAAAAAACCGCCAAGTGTTGTTCTTGGCACATAGAAGGTCGGGTATTCATTGACGAGGCACCGCGCTGGTTCTGGAGTCTTTGATGGAGGATTTCGCCTCTAGCTCTTTTGTGTCCATTTGCACTTTGACGCTCAGGTGAGTCTGTTCCACGTGAAGCTGTTTGAAAGTCAAAGAGAGTTTCTCCTCCTCTCGACAGGAAGTGTCCTCCGCTAACTTCCTGCTCTGCTTCAATCCTGCCTAACTACTGTTGCTACGTATCTGACAGAGAAACTGGAGTCTTTGATGGAGGATTTCGCCTCTGGCTCTTTTGTGTCCATTTGCACTTTGACGCTCAGGTGAGTCTGTTCCACGTGAAGCTGTTTGAAAGTCAAAGAGAGTTTCTCCTCCTCTCGACAGGAAGTGTCCTCCGCTAACTTCCTGCTCTGCTTCAATCCTGCCTAACTACTGTTGCTACGTATCTGACAGAAAGGTTAGTACCAAAAAAACCCCACACACAAAATAAAGCTACAGCTACAACAGTAAATCATTTCTACACCAAAACCTCATTTGGCAAATATCTGGTTATCCTTCATCGTAGTGCTGCTAACCGGGAAATGTTTTTCTTTCTCACATTTCGCTTAAATGCATCTTTTAAAATGTAAATCTCTTTTCTCGAGATCGGCGGAGTAGAACTCGCCGTGAGGTGAACTCGCCGCGACACGAAGACACGATTTTAGTGACGTAAACAAAGACGACAAACACAGTTTTGTTGAATTCATGGCAAAACGTTAGTTTGAAATCTCACCATTCAATTCTGAGAAATATTTGCTGATGTTGGAATTTGTGACGACACCTACAGGAGCTAAAAGTTGCCGAAATGAAAGGTGACGTGTCATGTGACATCAGCAAAATTGTTCTGTCGTACAGGGAAAATTAAAACATTTAGAATTACATGGATTTAGAGAGAATGTAGAGCTAACAAGCTAGCTAAATGCTAGCTAAGCTTGTAAAACTGTTGTTGACGTAAGAGCTGGATACCAGAATCCAAAATGGCGCCTGTTTGTTTGATTGACATTTGCATTCCTCGATACAATTTTTGGGTGGTATGTTTTATTAGCATGTTTTGGACCTAACTCCGCCCATAGATGTCACATGATGCCACGCACATCAAATATTTCATTGCAGTACCACAGTTGGCCACAGGGTTGAAATGGCAGAGTTAGGCAGAGTCACAGCTAATCCTGCTAACTGAAAGTTAGCTAGCTTGTTAGCTCACTCCTCTCACATATTATTGATTCAAATTGATATAAAAACCTGAGTACAGTGATGCCAGCAGGGGGCGCCTTTCTCGGATGACATCATCGGGCCACTTCCTGTCGCGACTCTGCCTTCACTGGGCTAACGTGTTTGTCTGAAGTGGTTTTGCGGTGATGGCGCACAGGTTAGTTGTTCCGAGTGTTGACGAGAAATTCTGTGGGCCGTCGTGGCATCGTTGTCGAGGGCGAATCGTTTCCTCAAATTATTTCAACAACTTGAAAACAACAGGAAGTTAGCATAAAAAACTGTCTTTTATTCCAAGGTCGTCTGAACGTGACACCGGACCTGGGAGGGAGCGACTCCTCAGAGGAGCGTGTCGATCCGGGTGCCGGGGTCTAACGAGTCTCCGAGGTCAAACAGCTGGTCCAGGTTGACGCTGGAGCTACACAGGAAGTCACCGCGGCCTTGCTCCTCCTCCTCGGGCCAGGGGCTCTCCAGAAGGACCGTGGCGAGGAAGGTCTCCTCCTCAAAGTCTGACACGTCAATCCTTTCCGTCTTCACCCGCATGAGGACGTCCGCCGTCCCTGCCGGGGCCTCCGCCGGCGAGATGTGGGTCCCGCGCACGACCAGGTCCTCCTCCTTCATGATGGGACTCAGGGGGTCGTCCCCCTCCAGACTCAGCTCCCCGCTGAGGGCCGAGTCCAGCAGGGCGTCCCAGTCGAAGTCGCCCTTCAGGGGCCCGATCTCCTTCTGCTCGTCGGCAGGGAGCAGCGGCGAGCTGGAGCGCCGCGGGACTTTGAGGGAACCGCCTCTGCGCCCGTGCAGCTGTTTCCTCTTGGCGGTGCCTCGGACCACCGGCCAGGAGCCCAGCATGGTCCCCTGAGCCAGGTGAGGGTCCCAGTTCTGGTCGGCGCCGGTGGCCTCTTCGAACTCGCGCAGGAGGCGCTGGGACTCGGGGTTGACCGACAGGCCCGGGGGGCCGCAGGGGAGCCTGGACGCCGGCTGGCGGATCCCGAACCTGCTCTGCAGCGCCGGGTTGATCTGGACCGGGGGCATTCGTCTCTTCTTGTAGGCGCCGCTCAGGAGGCGCTCGGCGTATTCCGGGTCGATCTTCCAGAACCCGCCTTTACCGGGCTCGTCCTTCTGACGGGGAACCTTGATGAAGCACTTGTTGAGTGACAGGTTGTGTCGGATGGAGTTCTGGAAACAGATCAATCAAACCACTCTGATCAGAAACCACTTCAAACAAATTTAAATTTGACATCGAAATCCTCCCCCTCCGCCATTTTGAATTTCTGCCTGTTCTATTTGTGATTTGTTTACACCTGAGGCCAACTTCCTCAGGGACCATCCCACCCCAGATGCTTTTAATTTGAAAAACAACTTTTTTTAAAAAGGAAAAGAATTGATGATAAAATAAATTAACAAAATAAATGATTTAAAAAAACAATAATTAAGCAAACATTAAATGAAATAACTGAATTGAAATAAAATAGCAAAAATAAAAGTATACAATGAAATAAAATAACTAAAATAAAATATAATGAAACAAAATAAAATGGAAAATAAAGAAATCAAACAAAAGAAATCCAAACTGAACAGTAAAGAATTAAATTAAATTAAATTAAATAAGATGGAATGAAAGAAAACCGATCTTTCAACTTTGTTCATTCCCACATAACAAAGGTCGTCAGTGTCACGGCTCCATCCACCACATGAATTCATCCAGCAGCAGCAGCGTTCGCTCAGGTCTGAATTGAGCAGTGACCCCATGACCTTCTGTTAAATATTATCTGCCCCATGCGCAGCTTTAAAATAACACAAGTGTCTGAGGCAGGTGCTGAAACACCTCGGGCGTACAGAAAAACACCTTCATCAATCATTTATCCTGCTAAATTAAACTTTTCTGGAAAATTCCTGCCCCTCCCACACGGAATCTGGGCCCCCATATAACCCCCCCCCCAGCCCCCCATCCCGCTCTGACTCCTCCATCACCTCCTTCCACCCGAGCAGAACATCCAGCCTGAGACAGACCGATGGTTCACGGGTCAGAAGCACTAAAGATAATTCAGCTTTTCTGGGTAAAGTCAGTGTTTGGATGTGTGTGTGTGTGTGTGTGTGTGTGTGTGTGTGTGTGTGTGTGTGTGTGTGTGTGTGTGTGTGTGTGTGTGTGTGTGTGTGTGTGTCAGCAGCTCACAGCTCTGAGGATTTATTCCATTCATGCTTTTAATTAAAAATAAAAAATTACATTCACACGCTGAGATCTGACCTGTGGACAAACTTACTCACACACAAAGGAAACAAGACTAATGTGTGTGTGTGTGTGTGTGAGTGTGTGTATATATATGTGTGTGTGCGTGCACTCACATACACGCCTCTGTGTGTGTATCTATGTGTGTATGTCTTGTGCATGTGTGTATGTAT
>JAFBJT010108850.1:17442-20876 GCA_016785325.1 Chascanopsetta lugubris
TCTCTCTCAAATTCCTCTGGACTCCTCTCTCCTCCTCTGTTTGACTCTGCGTCTCTTCTCCTCCTCCTCTCTCTCTCTCTCTCTCTCTCTCCTCCTCCTCCTGTGTGTGTGGTTTAATACCTGTCTGCAGGAGGTTTGTCCTGGAACCATAGAAACGGAGTCACCCCCCCCCCTCCATCCCCCCCTCCCTGTAAACAGCTTCCTGCTCCTCCATTCGTCCCCTGGTTTCCATAGCGACGCATTTTTAATCACCATCAAACTCACAGGTTCTCAAGCCAAGGCCCGCGGACTCAGCGCAGGACAGAGTGATGTGTGTGAGTGTATAAATATTACAACAGTACTGCACTGAACTACTTCTGTGTACTTTAAAGTACTTAGTACTTCTACTGTAGATTTAAAGGAAAACAGTCTGCTTTGTTTACATCTCTGTCTTAGTTATTTAGTCAAGTTTTATGTTTGTTATTATTTATAATATCAAACTCACAGGTTCTCAAGCCGAGGCCCGCGGACTCAGCGCAGGACAGAGTGATGTGTGTGAGTGTATAAATATTACAACAGTACTGCACTGAACTACTTCTGTGTACTTTAAAGTACTTAGTACTTCTACTGTAGATTTAAAGGAAAACAGTCTGCTTTGTTTACATCTCTGTCTTAGTTATTTAGTCAAGTTTTATGTTTGTTATTATTTATAATATTATTATCATTATATTCTGTAATCATATATAGTAATAATATTATATTCTATTATTATTAAGTATTTAATTTATTGAATTGTATTTTACTTTATGTAATTTGATCAAATTACTTTACTAAAGTATAAATTGGCAATAAATCATTGTAAATAAATCATGTTTTATTGAACATACTTTAGCACATACTTGTACATGTTGACGTGTCTCTGTAAATACTTTATATAACTAACATGTACATATGTTTGTTTACATCCTTCACTTCTGTCTATGATTCACACTAATACACTTCACATTTGTATCGTCACCTTTCATTGAATTTACTTTTTGTTTGTAGGACAGAATTCAGTTTAACTTTCAAAAGACAGTCCTTGGTGTATTATCATTAGTATGATTGATGTTTACTGCGCTGTGGAGTCAAAGTAAATAAAGTCAGTAATGAGGCCTCAGACTCTCACTGGAGGAATGTGGCAGAAAGGGACCAAACAAAAACCCTGTGGCTCCGCCCCCTGTGTTGTGTTAGTGTGGCTGAGTAGTTTCCTGAGGCTCCGCACAAAAGATACTGTAAAGCAATAAAACTGACATGACGCTGCTGCTGCTGGCCACGCCCACTTTAACGGGCCGCATCTTTACCCCCAACGCTGCTCGGAATCAGGCTGAGACTCAGACTCCGCCCCCTGGAAAGACTTTTTTTTTCTGACCCCAGTTTTTGATGATCTTGACCTCTGACCTTTATCTATTTTTATTTACTTATTTGTTCATTTGTTTGTTTAGGTAAACCCTTGTGCCTAAAGTTCTTTATAGTTGGTTTATATAAAATCTTTGTCTCAGTCAGTCGGGGCGGGGCTTATTTTCATTCTATCCAGATTTGAAAATGTGCGAAATTAAGGGGCGTGGCCTCTTGAGTGACACCTGGCACGTTCTGTGGATGCTGCGACAGCACCACGGGGACCACCCCACCTCTACCTGTGCTCCGCCTCTTTGCCCGTTTTCGGATGAACCAGGAAGTAGGGGGAGGAGTTTTAGCTATATTGACATCGGGGGCGACTCCTCTCCACTAGAGGGCGCCATGTGGCACCACCATGTTTCTGAAGTCGCCATCGTTTGGAGGGGAGGGGCGAGGTGAAAGGTATCAACCTGCAACACGCAACTTCACCACTGGATGTCACCGAATCCTGCACACTGCACCTTTAAGACAAGGAGAAAATGAGTGCTCACCTTGACCTTTGACCTTCATCAGCTCTGAGTCCCAGACGACACAGACTCCTCCCCCTCACGTCCCAGTCCTCGGCTGGAGCTCGTCGCTGCGCGGCCTCCATCTCCGGTCGTCTCTCAGAGGTCAAAGGTCAGAGAGGGAGCAGCCGAGCACAGTGACCCCACAGAGCAGAGGTCAGAGAGGACTGACCTCCACAGACAGAGGGATTAAAGAGGAGCAGGCATCTGATGGTGGACATGACTGACGACACACACACACACACACACACACACACACACACACACACACACACACACACACACATTAAATAAGCAAATAAAATGTATGTCCGAAGGTGTCGGTGAACAGACGTAACATTTTTGTTAATGTACCACATTTGTAAATGTGGTGAAAACTAATTGAGGTTCGTTTGAAATGATCAGAGGATGAATTGAACACTTCAACACTGGCGTTAACTGGCAGTTCTCACAGCTGGACAGAAGAGGGCACCACATCCCCATTTCATCTGCAGCTCCACTCACACTATTAAAGATTGACATCAGAGTATGTGTACGTTAATATATATATATATATGTATATATATGCACAGACATATATTCAGTATATATTCAAAATACTTACAAATATATATCAAGTGCATTGATAATAACCAACACATTGCTGTGTTGCTGAAATAATTGTGTGATAGAATAATAATAGTAACAACAACAATAATAATAATAATAAAATAAACAGCAGTTCTTGCTCCACATCCAAAAGTCACGTTTGATTGATCTGTGATTGTGTTGGTGACAAAGTTCATCATGTGACTTCATGTTAATGATTGGCTCAGGATTTCTTACTCTCTCGTCTTGTTTGGGGGAGAAACGACCCTGAGCTGCCGCCTCAGCCAATCAGAGCGCAGATCCCCAGACGGCAGCGGGTCAGAGAGGACAGACAGATGAGTGACAGCTCCTGGAAATGAAAGAAAACAAACAAACGGATGAGTGAGGATCTTCGACATCAACATCCAGGTTTTTACAAGTCTTTAGAATTTAATCCTAATGTCATCAGGTCTGTCCTCCAGATTATTTCATCCCTTTTCTTTCTCTCCCAGACCAGGATGAGCGGTGTGTTCCTCCAGGTGAGTGTTGGCGAGCAGCAGCTTCCAGGTGACGATACATAATACATCAGCTGACTGAGTCATAGGCGCTTTCACCTGCAGCTCAGCTGAATTATTCACCTGCTGTCGACACGGAGCTGCTGAAGTGGCACCGTAACAAGATTAGAGTCATGGAATGAGGATGAGGATCCAGTCTTCAGGCCCCACGGTGGGAAACCTCATTACTCTGAACACGACTGGACAGTCTTTTATCTCCAATGCTCATTTGTGATGACTCAAAATGTCCCTTGAGTTGGGTCAGAGTACATCTTTAACTTACCATTGTTTTTTTGTTAGAAATAAAGCTACAAACCACTGACGTATAAAGGTGTGGGTCAAAATAAAAGAATTACGAGCAAATTATAAACAAACAGGACTCAATAAAGTT
>JAFBJT010108850.1:31108-47187 GCA_016785325.1 Chascanopsetta lugubris
TGACAGTTTGTGTGAGTGTGAGTGTGTGTATGTGTGTGAAACTGTGTCTGTTTCTCCTCAAATTCCTGGAGAGGATTGACAGCCGGTCCCCATAGACACCATGCTGTCTCTTCTTCTTCCTCCCACTCCTCCTCCTCGCTCTTCTCCCCCCCCTCCCCCTCCTCCCCCCCCCCTCCCTCACACAGATCAGCTCCGATGTGACTGACAGAAGTTAATTCAACATGGCCGAGCTTCACAATCGGTCACATGTCAAACGTAATAGGTACAAAACCAGAAGTGACTCCGCTGATTGGCCGAGCGTCTCCTCTGCGTGAGACTCATCGCGTGTCCATGTCAGAGGAGGTGATGGACATGACACAGACACAGTGAGGGACATGTCCTCTTCCTCTGTGGAGACATCACACACCTCCGCAGCAACACGTTCACTGGTGAAGAATTACACTGGAATGTTTTTACTGTATTTATGGAATTTACTTCCAGTGACTTGAACAGATCGAATCATTTTTTCCAAAATAAAACATACGAATATGTTTCGTTCTATTTTTAACTTTTTACTTTGCTTTTTATTTTACTTTATTCAATCGAATCCCATTCATAATATTTGATGGACTCACATTAATTAAGCCTGACAGAAAAACAACTTTTGCACTGAACTTTAAAATATTGCATCGAATTGATTATCTAATTAAAATACAAAGTCAAGGATTCTTTTTTTAGTGTATCAAATCTAATTAGAGCGACCGCCTCCTCTTCCTCCTCCTCTTCCTCCTCCTCCTCCTCTTCCTCCTCCTCTTCCTCCTCCTCTTCCTCCTCCTCCGCCTCCTCCTCCTCTTCATCGTCTCATCGGCTGGAGGCAGCAACATTTCCACTAAACAATTGGCTGAAATCTTAATATTGCTTAATATTGAGTATCTTGGCTGAACACTGCCCCCTGGAGGTCAGAGGGGTCGTGACAGTTAGTGCAATGATGGGGAGTGAGGCAGGAGTGAGTTACTGTGACAGGAGGTGATGAATAATACACAGCTGCACCCGAGGGAGAGGATTCATCTCTCTCCGTCTGCCTGCCTATCTGTCTGTCTGTCTGTCTGCCTGCCTGTCTGTCTGTCTGCCTGCCTGTCTGTCTGTCTGCCTGCCTGCCTGTCTGTCTGTCTGCCTGTCTGTCTGTCTGCCTGTCTGTCTGTCTGCCTGTCTGTCTGTCTGTCTGCCTGTCTGTCTGAAGGATAGGAAATTATTTATTGATCGACCGCAGGAGAACTCGCAGGGTGGTCACTCCTGATCCCTCTTGAGGATCTGGTGGAGTTTGTTGTCACACACACACACACACACACTCCCACACACACACACACACATACAACCCACCCACCCACCGTGGACCACCGATGCTGTTCATATATACTATACTGTGTATCAGACCAGGTGCTAAAGCCTGATTTGTAAGCAAGGGAGGACGTAAAGAAGAAAAAGATCTCTATACCTGCGCGCACACACACACACACACACACACACACACACACACACACACACAGGTTTGTAGAGTGCGATCACGTCTGATGGGTGGAACTTTCCTGCAGGGCTCTATAGGTGCACCACTTCAAAATATCCACCGGCAGTTTTCTGAGACGCACCGCGAGACCCCGAGTGCTGACGAGGCTCGGAGTGGGCGGGTCACTTGAGGGCCTGACTCCTCCTACTTCCTGGTTCATCCAAGCAAAGCGGACAAAGAGGCGGCGCACAGCTGAGTGTACGACTCGCTTTTTACATTGCTCAAAAATGAGCCCTTTAATGTTTATTTACACCAGAAGTGGATCCACCCTATGGGGGCCTCCATGTTTTTACAGTAGCCCAGAGTGGACGTACTAAACATCTTTTAAGCTTTAATGACGACTGAAGTCGACCACAGGTTCTCCTGCATGTTCAGAAGGTCGAGGGTGAGGTGATGGATACAACATGCAGCTTCACCTCTAGAGGTCACCAAATCTTACACACTGCACCTTTAAAAACTGGAGCATCCTAAGGGGAAATGTGTCTATTACACACACACACACACGTGCACGCACACGCACACACACACACGCACACGCACACTTGGAGCAGGTGCTGGACAGCAGACTAGACCTCACAGCAGCAGAGCAGCAGCAGCAGCAGCAGCAGCAGCAGCAGCAGCAGCAGCAGCAGCAGCAGCAGCAGCAGCAGCAGTGGAGCAGCAGCAGCAGCAGCAGCAGCAGCAGTGGAGCAGCAGCAGCAGCAGCGTGTACTGACTGTACATCCTGGTGTCCCTCAGCTCCTGTCATGGTGCTTCACTCTCTTTAGTCTGAACGTGAGGATGTGAACTGACTGTTTGGATTCAGGGACGAGGAGAATCTGTGACTCAGCGATGGAACAGTTCACCGACACTCTGAAATCAGCAGGAGAATTAAAGACCGATGGATGAAAGTGATTCATCCCTGAGCAGATTATTGATCGCTGGAAGTGGACGGTGGGTTTTTGGGGGGGAAATGAGGAGAATTAAAAATATCCAATAACATTTATCAGGAAATTGTTCATTATACATAGGATATAAATAAAATGTCAATGTAAGTGACCTAAAAATGTTGACATTAAAATTATAATAAATAAATGATCTTAATTAATCAAACAAATGAGATTTTTAAAAGGGTATTACTTATTTATTCTTTAAAATATTTGATGTAATATACTATTAAAATTAAATGGCAATAATAATTATTATTATTTAGTTTGTACATTTATCTTAGATTCTCTGTTTCAATAGGTTACATAGAATATTAAATAGTTGTAATTTTGACTCTAACATCATCCTTGTATGTTGACATCAGAAGCAGCTCCTCTGAACGGAGGCCGCCATGTTTGGTGAGGTACAACCACTAGAGGTCACCTACTTGTACACACTGTACCTTTAACTAACAATAATCAAATAAAGAGACTTAGTCTGCAGTTAACATTACAACTCAAAAGGAGTTTATAGTTTGTCCATTCTGGGCCTCTGTAAAAACATGGTGGAGCAAAATGGCCGCCTCCATAGACTAGTTATGGAAGTTCCAAGTTCTGGAATGGCTAGTTAAGACTAGCTAGCCAGGTGAGGGGGGTGGGGGGCTGGGGGCCTCTCACCCGGACCCCAGGTAGAACCAGGACCCAAAAGTACTGATGAGAGTCACGTGATGAAGCAGTCACGTGTTCTCTCACGGTTCTAATCAAACCCCGACACAGAGTGGAGGTGGAGCACTCAGGGGCCAGAGGCGGACACACGGAGGGGAGCAGGGGCCCCCCGGCGGAGAATGAATGGAGGTGTCTTACCGATGGTGGAGATGTGAGACGGGTGGAACTCGTTGTCCGTGAATCTGCACAACAAACAGGTTTTCCCGACCCCGGAGTCTCCGAGCAGCAGGAGCCGGAAGAGAACATCGTACTGTTTAGCCATGGTGTGTTTTGTTTGTTTGTTTGTGTTTCCGGTTGCACTGCTTTTAAAACACACGAAGAAGAAGAAGAAGAGGGTGGTGGTGGTGGTGGAGGAGCTGTCCCCGCCCGCTGTCCATGTCTGCTCAGCCCCCGGGACGCGACGCTCCTGCTCCGGCTCCTGCCTCCGCTCTTGTCCGCTGGATGTGGAGCCGCGGGTCGGAGAAGATGCTCCAGCAGCTTCACAGCAGCCTCCTGCTCCCAGAGGGTGCGGCGCAGCAGGGGACAGCCAATCGCGGAGCAGCACGTCCGGCAGGGCTTTTCAAATTAAGAGCACGTCGACTGAGTTCCGTGGCATCGAGGGGCATTTAAAGGGGCACACGCACATTTTCTTTAAAGTAGAAAACGGGGATTTAAACGCAGTGGATCTCTGGAGGAGATGTGGGTTTCACTCTGTGTTTGTAATATCCGACTTATTTATCAAACAGGTCCTGAGGATAGGTTGTTTTGATTTTATTTGTATCCCCTTCTTGTAATTCAGAATTTATCTCGCATTTTATTTGCATTTCACAATTTGTATGAAACGTATGACAATAATATATTGAATTAAATTCAAGAAATTAAATGAAATATAAAAGATAAGTTAATCACAAACCGAGGGACGCGCGGAAAGCAGTGACCCTCTTTTATATATTTATCTGGGTCACTGTTGAGGGGGAGTTTTACCTGAAGGTGTATTCTGAAAAGCAAAAGGCACCACTTCCGGTATAATTGTGCATGACTACGCTTGACTTGACTTGAAATCATTAATTTGTTCCAACGTTAATGTTACAATGGGCGTGCGTGGCACCAATAAAAACTTATACATAAACCACAACTGACGCATGCGCATTTGCAAGCAAATAATAAATCAATACAGTGTGATCGCATTGGGATGAACGATCCCAATGCGAGGCGTGTCTCCTCGGAGCTGCCGTAGTAGGCGTGAGTGTAACTTCCGGTCCCTCCACCGTCGGCAGGAAATGAGCGGAGCCGAGTGAAAGTGAGCGAACAATCAAAACAAAGTCCGTCCCCCGGCTCCAGCGTCGCCTCGGATCCCTCTCTCTCTCTCTCTCCCGCTCCACCATGGACGGTGTGCCGACGCCTCTGCGGTGCTTCAGCGAGGGACACTCGGCGGAGATGTTCACCGACGACGGGGTGGAGACGGTGACTTCCGTGGAGCAGGTGAAGCTCCGTTAGCCGCCGCGGCTAATGCTAACGCGGCTAGCGTTGACTTTTTCCCACTGTGGAGAGGAGAGGATGACAGCGCGACTCGACCGCCCGTCTTTCGTTGGTCTCGTGTTTCATTTACACGCAAACGACGCGTTACGTGTTGACGTGTTTGCCGTGGCCCGCATCATTTATCCGTCATTTATCCAACCATCATTAGCTTTTCCCCGGGTTAGCATTGTTAAACCTAATGAGATTAAGTTTGAATTAAGTTAGCCGTTAGCAAGAGGAGAGCTCAGCAGGGGCTGAAGATGGTGAAGGTACACCGAGGCTCTTATACACATTGTTATACATACAGGAAACTTGCTGTTTGATTGTGGAGTTGAGTCATGTATGAGATGTGACTGTGTAATCATCTGTTATGAATGCAGGCATTCATTATCATGACTGTTCTCCTGTCCACATCAGCCTGCAGGTTTCTCTGTGACATTAAATATTATGATCTGAGAATTCATTGATCTTTTAATTTTTTTCTGTGTTTTTACGTTTTTTTTTTAAGGTTTTGTCAAATGAAGTATTTTAAACCACCTTAATAGAAAATGAATTGTAATCTTATCAGATATGAGGAAGACATCTTGAAGACAGTCCTAAACACTAAGAGATTACAGTTACTACCACTTCATGTTTAAAGGTCCAGTGTGAGGATTTAGTGGGAGTAAAGCGCCGGTAGAAATGGACGGTAATACAATCGTGTTGTTAAATCTGTTCCTCCTTTTTTTGTCTTTCGTTCTCTCATCAGAAAAAAGTGGAGGTCAGCATCGCAGAGGTCATCAGTGTTTACAAGCAGATACACAGCTTACCACAGTGAGTATTCACTACAGCACAACACAGGCTCATTTACGTAAAACAACAACAACAACAACAATACTAATGATAATAATGATGATACATATTCAGTTATTCCTGCTGCAGCTGTTCACTTCAGGGGTCACACCAGGACAAGGGCATTTATTGAAAACAATAAAATGATACATTGAATATCTTAAGGCCGTCTCCTGATAACACGAGTTAAATAATTCTGTTTACCGCAAGAATGTAGTATTGTCTTTATATAATAAGAAATAGAAGGTGAATTTGCTTTTTGTTTTTCTCTTTGCTTCCAATATACGGCTCTCTATTCTTTGACATTAGAACAATAATAATGTCAAATCAATATATTGGCCTTAATTTAAAAAAAATCTATATAGTTGAATATATATTAACGAGTACAGAGAGAGAAACAGTTTTCAAACACAGCGAATAACAGAGATGAATGAGTCAGACACTGACCCAGTAGTAAGTGATCATGTGTTCCCATCATGTCAGACAGTCATTCTGAGGCATTTCCCAGAATCCCCCTCTTTAGCCGCGTGTCACAAACCACCTGCTGTTTTCCACATGGGGCCGAGCGCCGGCCCGTTATCTGAGCGCCGCGCGGACCGGCCCACATGCTTTACCGCCGCTGTCGGCTGTCATCACTTCCCCGTTAATGGGATGACTCATCTCGTCTCCATGACAACGGCTCGGGCCTGAATGTCACCGGCTCTGCAGCCACGGGCGGCAATGTTTATTCAGTACGTGATCTAAGATACTATGTATCACGGTGGAAATCAGACGGAGTCATGCGATTGGTCGAGATCGGTCGGGGGGAGTGGGGGGGGGGGTACAGTGACAACAAAGAAGGTCATTTAAAGGACAAGGAATCACAAGTCAAAAGTGATTGGCCTTTATACTGAATCTCTCCTGTGTTTAGGATGTAAACAAAGGTCCGTGCAGAATTCACAAACATGATTAAGTTTGATTTATTTTTTTAAAATGTTTTTAAAGTGACATTTTAAACTCCACCCTCACAAGTGTAGAGGAAAGTTCACTGATTTTTTTAATTAAAAAATTGCAATACAGGATTTTCCAAATGTTTTGCTTTAAACTGTATCATTCTAAATAATAATAATAATAATAATATATTTCTAATTTATTTTTACTGCACAAATCTCAAAAAGGACCCTTTCAACTCACCATTTGTTTACGTATACAAACAGAATATATGACTTTAGCGCACATGTACTTTGTTTAAATTTGACCTGGCTCACAATAAAGATTCAGTATGAAGCCTTTAGTCCCAAATATTATGCAAATGAACGTCCAAGCAGGAAGGAGAAGCCACGGTTCAATAGAACTCAAACCCTCCTGGTCATTAATGTGTCAGACTCTGACCGTCACTGTGACGTCACTTACACACACACAACATTCACACAACCCACCGAGGGACATTAACATGGAGAACAGCATGACATGACATGACATGACCCCTGTCTGTCTGCTGTTGAAGGTGGAGACACAGATTACAGGGTTTTGGGGGGGCAGGGGGGGGGAGCGGAGCCTCATCTGCCCTCTGCAGCCCACTCCTGATTCACACCAACACAGTGGGTGTGTTTCTCCCACCGATGGAATTGATTGTGTGAAATGCAGAAGCGGCGACCTGTGACTGACCCCGTGTAGGTAGAATGTAATTACAATCACCGCAGCCGGCGCTGAGAGCAAAGGGCAGGAGGCAGCTCGGACTGGGAGGGGGAGGGGTGGGGGAGGGGGGGGGGGAAGGGAGGGGGAATAGTCAGCTGTCTTTGAGTCAGCACAGAGCTCAGAGAGATGGTTGTTGATTCGACAGCCCCACTCCTGCACGAGAGGCAACATCAGTCAGGACGTCAGAGGCGTTTTACAGCGTTTAAAAGATGCTTTTGATACTTGTTTAGTAAAAGAAAAAAAAAGAAAAGACTATAATTATACAGTGAAACTGCTTATTATGTTCTGTTTACATCCACGTTTGTCCCATGAGAGGAAAGAGAATTATGTTTGGATGAAATAAAACATGTCAATGCTCATTCTCTCTCTCTCTCTCTCTCTCTCTCTCTCTCTCTCTCTCTCTCTCTCTCTCTCTCTCTCTCTCTCTCTCTCTCTCTCTCTCTCTCTCTCTCTCTCTCTCTCTCTCTCTCTCTCTCTCTCTCTCTCTCTCTCTCTCTCTCTCTCTCTCTCTCAGGCCGACGTTGTTGCGTGAGCAGCACTATCAGTATCTGAGGAAGGGCTTGCGTCACCTATCAGACGCCTATGAGGTACGACGTCTCTCCTCCGACACTCACAGGGGCTTCAGCTGTAAACACTGATGACACACACCAGCGCTGCGCCTCAACACACGCTGCTTTACTTCCTGTTTCCTCATAAGAACTCGTGTTTACCAGCTGGACTCGTGCATTCAAACCACACTCACCCACAACCATGTGATTCTGTCTGTCTGTCTGTCTGTCTGTCTGTGTCTTTGTCTTTGTCTTTGTCTGTCTGTCTGTCTGTCCGTCTGTGTTTGTGTCTGTCTGTTTGTCTGTGTTTGTGTCTGTCTGTTTGTCTGTCTATCTGTGTCTCTGTGTCTGTCTGTCTGTCTGTCTGTCCGTCTGTGTTTGTGTCTGTCTGTTTGTCTGTCTATCTGTGTCTCTGTGTCTGTCTGTCTGTTTGTCTGTCTATCTGTCTCTCTGTGTCTGTCTGTCTGTCTGTCTCTCTGTGTCTGTCTGTCTGTCTGTCTGTCTCTCTGTGTCTGTCTGTCTCTCTGTGTCTGTCTGTCTGTAGTGTCTGGATGCGAGCAGACCGTGGCTCTGCTTCTGGATCCTCCACAGTCTGGAGTTACTCGAGGAGCCCATTTCCTCTGCTGTCGCCTCAGAGTGAGTCTCACACACACACACACACTCACGCACGCACACACACACACACACACGTACTCTACAGCTAAACTCCCATCAGGGCCAAAGGAGTGGAGCCAAATAAAGCCTGTCAGTTGCCAAATATGATTTATTATTGATCAGCATTGCTCAGTTCTCAGTCTCACTAAACGCTGCTGAAACGCTGCCACGCAGCAAAGTCCCTCAGAGTTCTTCGGGGGGCGGAGCTTGTGTGGATGCACATGTCGCGCTGAGAGCTTCTGCGGTTTCTGTGGACCCGGATGTCGCCAGGAATCAAATCCTCTGTTAGAAATACAAGGAACACGCGAGGCCAACAAAGACGTCTACCCGTCCAAAACCTTAGATTGTGCGGAGAAGCCACGCCCACCGAGCCAGAGCTCCCCCTCTGGACACGTCTAAAAATGGCCCCTCGAGGCTGTCGATTTGAGGAGTCCGGTAAATGGATGTGGTCATTTTCAAAATAAGAGCGTGGAGCAGGTGTGTTGTCGTCGCCGTGACGACGGAGGACGTCGCTGTCGTGTCACTCCAGGAAAGTGTCGGCGCCTCGAATGTGAGACTCTGCAAACCCCCGTCGCAAGTGGCGATGCCAGGCTGCCGACCCACGCTCTCATTATTACTGTGAGCTTTGCCAACACACCGGCTGGCACTGCCCAGCGCCAACGTGGCACACACACTCACACACACACACACACACACACACACACACACTCAAACACGGGCCCTGTTCAAGGGTTTAGAACAAAGCAACCTACTTCGCCCATTGTGCTGGCGCTCAAACTTCACGTCGGACTTAAACGCAGAGATGGATCCAAAAAGCATCCCCTGACACGGAGGCAGCCATCTTGTGCCTGCTGTAAACAGAGGAGTGTCCTGTTTGCGAACACAAAGGAGGCGGGGTCTCAACAAGCCGCCCGCCCCCCGTTCCCTCGGTGGATTCTCATCAAACCCCTTCGTCTCTGCAGCGTGTGTCAGTTCCTGGCCCGGTGTCAGAGTCCCACGGGCGGTTTCGCCGGCGGACCCGGACAACACGCCCACCTCGCCCCCACGTACGCCGCCGTCAACGCCCTCTGCATCATCGGCACAGAGGAGGCCTATGATGTCATCGACAGGTAGAGTGCAAGCCCACAGATACACTCGTGTGTTCCTGTGGCAGCTCTTCCGTATGACACGCCCCCTCTCTCTCTCTCTCCCTCCCCCCATGTACCCCCCCCCCCCCCCCCCCCCCCCCCCTCTCTCTCTCTTCCAGGGAGAAGCTCCTGGATTTCCTCTGGTCAGTGAAGCAGCCAGATGGCTCCTTCGTGATGCATGTGGGAGGAGAGGTGGACGTCAGGTGAGAATCCAAGCAGTGAACGCTGCCTCCTCCTCCTCCTCCTCCTCCTCTTCCTCTTCCTCTTCCTCCTCCTCTTCCTCTTCCTCCTCCTCCTCTTCCTCTTCCTCCTCCTCCTCCTCTTTTTTTTTTTCCTCCTCCTCCTCTTTTTTTTTTAAATGTCCGCTCTCAATCCAATATTTGCATAACAGAGAAACCATCCATTATTTATGAAAGACATTTGTTGTCCGGCCAAGAGATATCGAATATGTGGTACATTTTTCTATTTTTCCCCTCTCTCTCTCGCTCTCTCTCTCTCTCTCTGAATTATTGATCTTCCTTTTGTTCTGTGTTGAAAGAGAAGAGGAGAAATACTCAGATCTGTCTTGTCAGCTTGGATTCACACTATTCCAGTGACTCCGTGTCTGTAGGTCAATAAAAGGTATCATCATTATCATTAGTATCATTATTATTATTATTATGATTGTCTTTTACAGACAGACCTCAAACGTCAACGAATGACCTTTATGTGACAATGGAAAACCGAACACAGGTTCTCTGCCACATGCGACTTGACCAGCAGAGGTCACTAAATGACACTCTTTGGGGGCTCGAGGTGGACGGTGACCTCACCACCCTCGCTGGGAATAGAAGGTGGCAGCAGGTGGAGACAGAGTAGGAACCGTGAACATGGGTCTTCACGGGTGTTAAAAATAACCCGGCTGCGTCGGAGCCTGCGCGGGAGGAGCACACCTCCTCCTCGGCCTCCTCCCTTTGTTCTTTACTGACGTGCACTTCCTGTTTCCTGTGCCAGGAGCGCGTACTGTGCAGCCTCTGTGGCGTCGCTCACAAACATCCTGGTGCCCAAGCTGTTTGAGGACACCACCACCTGGATCCTCAGGTGCGCCGCCGGACCACCGCCGCACCTCCGAAACGCTGCTGCTATTCAGTCGTGACTGACTCCCCCCCTCTCCCCCCTCCCCCTCCCCCCTCCACCCCCTCTTCCTGCGTGCAGGTGTCAGAATTGGGAGGGCGGTCTGAGCGGCGTGCCGGGTTTAGAGGCTCACGGCGGCTACACCTTCTGCGGCACGGCCGCCCTCGTCATCCTGGGCAACGAACATATGCTGGATCTCAAAGCCTTGCTGGTGAGCGCACTCCCCCGTTTATTTAAAGGTGCGGTGCGTACGATTGGGCGACCTCCAGTGGCCAGGTTGCGTCCATCGCCCTCGCCCTTCTGAACAGCGTTCCCCCTTCAGTTGTCATGAGCGCTCAAAAAGGTGGTCAGTGCGTCCGCGGCAGTAAAAACACGGCGGCCCCCGTAGAGAGGAAATACGCATCAATGGGCTCATTAAAGGGGGATGGAGGAAAAATATATAAAACACTGAGGCGATTTATTAATTCATGACAATTTGTGATTGTATCGTATTGACAAAAACCACGGAAATCGTACACACTGCACCTTTAACTCGGCCCGGCGTCATCCTCCTTAAAGAGGAGCGTGCTAAAGCCGCGAGGTGTCCCGTGTCACCGCTTGTCCCCGCGGGACCTCCTGCGTGTGGATTTGCCTCCGTGTGGTTTAACCCCAGTGTCAGTGGAGCTGGGAGGCGCCAGCTGGGGCCGAGGGGGCCGTCGGAGGCGGGCGTGGCCTCGGGTTGCAAGTCGACACCGGCTCGAGAATACCCGCCGTGTCGTGACCCTACAGCTGCTCTGAGGGCGGGGGTCCGGTCGACGGCCAGAGGCGCCGCAGCGCACTTTCTTGGTTTTACATCATCGTAAAATTAAATACTATATTCTTACTTTTGATGACGTTTCTCGGACAAATCCGGAGACGCCGAGTGTAGCGATGGAGGGTCCGTGACCCCACCCATGGTTTTCTGCAGAGTGCCTCTGGGGCTGGAAGTGGGCGGTTCACTCCAGGTCCCGACTCCTCCCACTTCCTGGTTGGTCCAAAAAGAGGCGGAGCACAGGTCGAGCTGGGCAAAACAAGCAGTTTGACAACGTTAGATCGCATCATTGAAATTCAGCCGTCGTCAGATTATCCAGTGATCCAATCAATCGTTAGGCTCCGCCCACATATTTCAAACTGAGGGCGTTTGACCTTCGTCCGATTCTTGCTCCACGTCTCTGAAAACAGTTTTCCTCTTAAATCTGGAGAATGCAACATTTGTAATATCGTGGTTGTGTTGACATTATGCAACGCTGGAGTGTGTGTGTGTGTGTGTGTGTGTGTGTGTGTGTGTGTGTGTGTGTGTGTGAGAGAGAACAGGAACCTCTCTCATGAATTTGCCCTTTATCAATGGCTGTAGAATGAGTCACGCTGCATTAAAGCTGCTGCTGTTTCATCTCCGGGATAATGAATGAATCATTAACGCCGGGAGGAGAGATTCATGTCGCCGGCTTCGCTCCGAGCCTCGTTCCGCTTTCCATTTTTAGGGCCGAGCGTGAACGGTGTGTTGATGAGCTCGGTTCCTGAACAAGGGAGGAACACGCCAGTGTGAAAATGATAACCTGGTGATGCCAATCAGGAGATTGGTTTTTCCACTGCCTTTGACTCTATGAGGAGTCTTTATTTTTTTCCACATTTGTTTACAGATTGTGTGCAGGAGTAGTTGTTTGAGCCTGGTGTCGAATGCATATCCAGCTGTTACGAGCATCTCCAGGCAGAAATGAGTGAGTGTTTGTACGAGTGCAGGTTTTTACACACGACACAAAACAAGTGAAGATCAGGTTGAGACTAAAAACGCTCTGATGCATATTTAAGAAGAGAGGGTTTTTTTGTCCTACTTTGAGTTTACTTCTGCCCCCCGCCGCCCCCCCCCCCGTGTGTGTGTGTGTGTGTATGTGTTCGAGCACACGAGCTCCAGCTTCACCGACACTGAAACGACATTAATAAGCTCCAACAACATCCTCTCTCCGCTGCAGAGGAAGCAGGAACCTCAGCTGCTCTTAAATATCCCATAATTACTCAACACACAGCTGGCAGGCTTTGGGTCTCCATGGCAACAATAGTACAAATTGCTTTCTATTACAGGAATATGGAAGTGTGGCCGCTTTACCTGATCTCTTCATCCCTGCCTCCCTCTCTCTCTGTATGATGGCATTAATTGTTGTTGTTGTTGTTGTTGTTGTTGTTGTCAGCGTTGGGTGGTGAGCAGACAGATGCGAATGGAGGGAGGATTCCAGGGACGCTGTAACAAACTGGTGGACGGCTGCTACTCCTTCTGGCAGGCGGGACTCCTGCCTCTCCTCCACAGAGCCTTATTCAAAGAAGGTACAGTAACAACACGGGTCACAACCACAGACCGCAAATAAAGATGGCGTCACCCACGCGGCTCCTCTAGTTTCACTCCTCCTACTTTTTGGTTCATCCCAAAAAAACAACAAAAAAAAAACGGGCATCGAGGCGGAGCGCAGGTAGTGCTGGGGGTGGGGCCTATGGTGCTGTCGCGCCATCCGCAGAAGGTGCCGGGTGGGCCCAGGGTGTCACTCGAGAGGCCACGCCCCTTAATTATGCACAATTGCAAACCTCGACAGAATAAAAATAAGGGAGTTAGAAAAGCAAAAACTGCGCTTCGTACCGGACTTTACGCACGTTTGATGCAGTTTGACTGGTTTAACGTGGGAGTCGATGGGGGCCGACAGCCTCTAGTGGCCAACCCTGTGAACTGCAAGGTGAGGATGTGTCACTTCAGAACCATGACAAGGTGAAGTGTTCAATGTGGGCTAATCTTACCTCTCGAGTTCTTTCATTCCTTGAACGTACGTAGCTGTCCAAGATGGCCGACACACCGCATACCTCACACTGGGCGGCTGCTCTCGGGGGAATCGCCGCGCGCCTCCTGTAATTGTGCGTTTCGCTGCGTTGTGTCTGTGCAGGAGAGTCGGAGCTGAGTCGGCAGCGGTGGATGTTCGAGCAGCAGGCCCTGCAGGAGTACATCCTCCTCTGCTGTCAGAACCCCACAGGGGGCCTGGTGGATAAGCCTGGCAAGTCAGTACCACACCATCTGGACACACACTCCAACACACACACACACACACACACAGTGCTGTTAAAACGTGTCGAACAAGCTTTGACTCCCGACGTTCCATCCACTCCATTCATTCATTCATTCATTCACGGTCCCGTCACTCCTCCAGGTCCAGAGATTTCTACCACACGTGTTACTGCCTGAGCGGCCTCTCCATCGCACAGCACTTTGGGAACATGGACCTCCATCATGAGCTGGTCCTCGGCCAAGAGGAGAACAGATTGGTGAGAGGGGGGAGGATGAGGAGGGGGGGTGGGGGGGGGCATGATGGAGGGTGGATTTCTGAAATGAATTGAAGTGATTATTGTTGGTAAATACGGAAAAACCCTCTGGTGATCGCCCAAAGAATTCAAGAGGCGTCGTGACCAGAACTTCAAAGGACTTCCATCTCCAGTCGATACATTAAAGTACTAAGTACGGATTCATTGAGGCACTGCACCTTTAATCACAACACCTTTCCTCTCATCCCCCCCCCCCCCCCCCCCCCCCCCCCCCCCACAGGAGTCTCCACAGGTCACCCCCCCCCCCGCAGGCTGCCACTCATCCCGTTTACAACATCTGCCCCGACAAAGTGGCTTGCGCTCTGCAGCACTTTCACCGACTTCCTGTCCCCGAGCGGGACAGGAAGCCCGGAGCGCCCGCCCCCGCTGACTCCGCCCCCACCTCTGAATCGGCTGACCCCCAGTCCTAGCTCGACCCTCTGTGGAAAACCATGTACGCGAAAACCGAGACAACTCTGGGAAACGGACTCGCGCCGATAATGCGCAGGTCTGAGCGAACCCGGGACGTGGTGTTGTAGAGGAGGCGGAGCCTCCTTAGACACGAGGGGCGGAGTTTAGGCTCTACAATCATGTGTTTGTGCGGAGGGGGGCGCAGCTTTGCATACAGCTGGAATCGTTTTGTTTGCATCACAGGTTAAAATGAAAAGAAAAGTAAAACGTAATAAACTTTGTATCACACTTCTCATAAAGGTGTCAGTGAATTATTTGTTCATGTTTTTTAAAATTCATTTAAAAAAAAACAACAATTAAAATAAAACAATGCATCAACAAATCTCATATCAACAGGCACCGCCCACTATGAGCCTCATTAGTGAAAGCTGCCACAGGTTTCACAATCAAAGGAAAGTTATCGACTACAACTTCACCACTAGATGTCACTACACACTCTAGCTTCTAACACGACAACAACCAAGCACAGAGTAATGTAAAGGATAAAATAGTTTATTTTATAGTCTCATAGTAAAGGTAGGCCTCAACTTGCAAGACAATTGTTGGCAGTATGTACAACATACTTGTAATTCCCATGGAATGGAGTCGGACAAAGACCTAAGTACACTAATGAAATCCTCCTAAATGGAAATAAAATGGAAACAATATACATACACACACGTTTCCTAGACACACATAATGCTTCCTTTCGTTTCAAGCCTCGAGGGGGGAGGGGGCAGGGAGGAGGGGCGGGGCGGGGGCAGGGGGGGCGGGGACTCAGCAACATTGATTTCACCGTGTAAAGCACAACACATCCACAGGGGGAACTTCTTCTTCCTGGTTCTGCGACGGACGGACGGACGGGAGCTAACGTCTCACGACTCGATCACCTAATTCCCGCAGGAAACACTACGAGTGACGACTCCGCCTCTTTTCCCCCCAAACTCAACCACTGGTGAGGTTACTACAAAATGCATAACATATTTATTTGAAACATCCAATCAAAGCTCTTTTTTTCTGATATAGTATATAAAATGAGACGCCTATAACAGCCACCTAAGGTCATTCACTACTCCAAGCTAAAGGACGAAATACGATACAATTTTTAGGAATATTTATCATTCAAACATCAATTTCAACTCTTCTTCTTCTTCTTCGTTGTTGTTGTTGTGTTGGTAAACGTGAAAACATCCACGATCCCGTGGGCCTGAGGTGGGTTTCACTTCTTCACATTCTTTAGTGGAGAGAAAAAAAAAATAGGCTACAAATTTCGTTATTTCGTTTTAAACAATATATTTTTCAAAAAAATTCTCCAGGACCATTTAAATCTAGGTGTGTGTGTGTGTGTGTGTGTGAGAGAGAGAGTGTGTGTGTCTGTTTTAAATCAAAAATAAAATCAAAAAAAATAAAGAAAATATTTAATATAGCAGTGCTTGGAGGAGTACCGGGGGCCTCCCCCCCCCCTTCCTGAACAACCCCAGAGTCGGAGGGGGAGGGGCTTAATAGAGGGTACAAAAAAAAGCATCGAGTCTTTTAAGTAGCCAAGCTGCCTCTTTTTTTTTTTTTTTTTTCTGGGTTGGGGGACTGATGACGGAGCTAGAGGGGGAATACCGATAGAGAGAGAGAGAGAGAAAGAGAGAGAGAGGGAGAGAGA
>JAFBJT010108850.1:57215-69449 GCA_016785325.1 Chascanopsetta lugubris
CCAAACAAGGAACCAAACACACACAACTATATACAAACAAAAACAAACCAAAAATAAAGTCACCACTCCAGTTCACAGAAGGACGGACACTGACCTAAAGGTAATGAGAACTGCTACTACTGCCAACGTTTGTGTTTGATTACATTGATTACTCCGATTCCCTCGAGGACGAGTGATGGTGCCAAGAGATTCAATAAAGTCATTTAATGTCAATAATTATCACAGCGGATCTTATTTTTTGACATAAGTGAACCACATAACGCAGGCTGTGTATGATTAAATTCATAACTCCTCTACCAACTGGTAACCACAGACGATTTGACTGAAAGTGTCTTTATAATGTATGTATTTCTTCCAATGAGTTCATTATTAGATTAATTGTCAAATTCAGTCTTCATTCGCCTTTAATGGAGTGTATGGAACCTTTATACAGAGAACTTTGCGTACTGAGGTTATGATAAAAAAAAAAAAGATATAATGATATATACTTTTTAGTAAAAGTGATTGTTGATTTAAATGAAAGAGAAAAAAAACCCACCTACCACCACATATGGTAATACCACAGGGCGGGAAGGTTCCCCGGTGATGTCCCTGCCCCCAAACTGCATCACCTAAATAATCC
Source organism: Chascanopsetta lugubris (assembly GCA_016785325.1). Lineage (NCBI taxonomy): Eukaryota > Metazoa > Chordata > Actinopteri > Pleuronectiformes > Bothidae > Chascanopsetta > Chascanopsetta lugubris. Next base: position 57,838 of record JAFBJT010108850.1, read on the forward strand.
CACACTCATTCAGTGTGTAAAGCACAGTGTTACTCTCCCCAGAACTGCAGTTTAGGCAAAAGACATTCATTGTGAGGATTACAGCAAGGGGGAGGAAGAGAGGGAGAGAGCGAGAGCGAGAGAGAGAGAGAGAGAGAGAGAGGGCACACATGATGGGAAAAGCGGATCTGTCCTTACAGAGAAACCACTTTTATTAAGCAGCTTGGTGTGACCTCAACATCTAGATTATAGTGGAGATAGACTGGAGCATGGACACTCTTGGTCATTAATCCACACAACATCAGATAAGAAACTAGCTGATGTGTCATGGTGGGTAACTGCACCGGTTTACATTTGCTATTCTGTGACTTGGTACAAGCAAGTTATGAAGATGGTATTAGGCACCACAGCTTTTTTTATAGCCCCATGCCCTCAACGGCTAAACTGGTTTTAGAAGTAGGAAAACCTGCAGTCTTAAGACACTGAAATGACTAAAGGTATAGTGTGCAGCATTTCCACAATAAAAGTAGTCCCTCTCAATCGTCTTTCATGATCCACTAAAGGGGAGGGGAGTGAAATTTGACAACAAATTCTGCACACTTAAGCTTTAAAGGTGCAGCGTGTAAGATTTGGTGACATCCAGTGGTGAATGTTGTATCCATCGCCTCACCCTTACCCTTCTGATCATGCAGGGGAATCCATGGTAGACTTCTGATGTCATTAAAACTGAAAGGATGTTTAGTATGTCCACTCTGGGGTACTGTAAAAACATGGCAGTCAGCCCCTCATGTAAATATACATTTATGGGCTCACTTAAGGGGAAGGGGAACAAAATTCCATTATGGTGATAATGGAAATGTCAGTATGTGATTGTTCTAGAATGTTTTTTTCGACCAATAAAAGCGACAAATATATGACAGAAATCTTACATACCGCACCTTTAAGAGCCTGAAAAGCCAGAATGAAAACAAAGGTTTATCACCACAGAGGCGAAGGAGCTGAGTTCACTGAGTAACAACAGTAAAAGCGCAGCTGCATATTTCAATACACCTGCTTTATGAGCTGAGTGGACACAGAAATCCTTTAAACGGAGCAAAGATGTGATCTTAATTATTTTTTTTATGTCTTTTACGAAGCACTGAAATCTACAGAGGAGTTGAATACCGGAGCCATCTGGACTCTGGAAACTCTCTATCCAGCCTTTAATTGAAAACTTTGTCCTTTTCTTGCACTCGTGGCCACAAATCACAGCCAGTATATAAAAAGCAAAGAATCCACTCATTGACACGCACAAATAACACAAATCTACTGTAAAGTGGAGCCACTCTCTGATGTTCCATGTATTTTCTTTCTCTCTCTCCCCCCCTCTCTGCATATCTTAAGTGGAAGATTGATGGCGGGCTACATGCTGTGGACAGAACCTATGCTAATGAGGAACACGGGAGACCTCCCCTGGGTTTTGGAAAGCAAAGTGAATGAGAAAAGGCAACAGTAACTCCAGGCTCAGCGGGCGCCGCCTGATTCGGCATGAAAAAGGTGTGTACATACATTATGTGCGTGGGCGAAGCGGTGCGAGCCTGTGTGTGCGTTTTGTATTGATGGCTGAGTAATGTGCTGTTAAGTGAATTTCCATCACGGTGCCCGTGTGCATAAATACGTATGCATATGTGTCATCTTAGCAAAAGACGGGGTTTTGGGTTCGGTGTGCTGGCGGCGCTGGCGGCGCTGGCGGCGGTGGCGGCGGCGGCGGCGGCGGCTGCAGTGGAACATTAGACACAAATAAGGTCAAATCCACATTACCATGGAAACCCACCAGAAGAGACCAGCTGGTCCATCTGTTCCTCGGCTAACTTTGAGTCGCTTCTCTCACACCTCATAGCAGCTGCTGTTGTTAGAGCCGCACAGGATCCGTGCTCGCGCCCAAGCTGCAACATCTTATTGCGACTCGCTTTTACCGGAGGAATGTGTTGAAGAACGGTATTAGTGCTATTATTGAACGTAACAAACTGGCAGTTCCTCCTGTTAGGTGGAGGAAAAGGTCAGAAAAATATGGGACTATCGTATTTCTCATCTTTTGCTGAAGGAAAGGTCGTCTGGCTTTTCTGGGGGGGGGGCGCAGAGTGTATTTTGTGCTTTAGGGTCATTCGGGTCGCTAGTTCTGTCCGAGTATCAGGGGATCATTGTTTTTTGTTCACTGAAAAAGACAAATAAGAGCAAAACGACAAGTCATGATTTGTGACTGAACTTCATCAAAGTGCTTTTCCTCTGCATACGAGCAGAATCCTGCCTGAAATGTTGGTGCGCAAACGTTTCTTTTGCAAATCTGCAGTGCATGAAAAAGTGCATCTCCCTCTCTCCTGTCGAGGTTTACCAATGTAAACATGGTTATATAGAGGAAGCATCCACCAGGGACCAATCACAATCAGTTTAATTTGAAATATGTTGGTATTGCAATTAAGATCGCCTTATTACTCCCCATGAAGGGGAAATTCACTTTTTTCACTCTGTATACCTATCTCTCTCCCTCTCTCTCTCTCTCTCTCCCTCTCTCTCTATATATATATATATCTATATATGTTGGCGGTTTGGTGCCTTGCTCAAGCGCCCCTCGGCAGTGCCCTGGATGAAGGGCTGGCTCCTCTCCAGCTACCTGTCCAACCTCCACACTTGACCCTCCGGTTACAAGCTTACGTCCTTACTGACTGAGCTACTGCCGCCCCCTGTGACGAATCTCAATTTAGATTCCCAACTACCCGCGACCCCACAGCCTCACCTGCCCAGCGACCCAGAACCTCTGATGCTCCACAAACCTAAGCCTCATCCACCTGGCACCGCCACCGACCCCCCTCCTGCCAGACCCTGGCAAACCCATCCCCGCCGCTACTGGATGAAGTGTCCCCGGCCAAAATCTAACAACCTCCGGTGCTGGTGGTCCTCACCCGGTGTCGATTCTGCTCTGGCAAATCATCATCCTCCGTCAGTGGCCTGATGAACTCCTGATCCCGACTCCCTATTGGCTGACTGGCCAACATCTGCTACTGATCTCTAGGCGGTGGTCCAGCTGACACCGGCCCCTGAGCCCCAGTCTGACCTGCAGCCAGTGGTGTGGCCACACTGGCCACAGCTCTCTGCCACCAAGCTGCAATATGGCTGCAGCCTTCCCCATGGCCTCTCCCCTCCAGCTGTTGGCTAGACGGACCCTGACACCGATGGTCTCCACTTAGTGCAGCCTGCACCAGAGACCTCTGGTACCCCTCGTCTTGACCCCCGGTTTGCCCACGTGTGCTGCAGTAGGTGCTCAGTCCCCGTCGCCTTGTGTGTCCACAGCTCTGTTCATCCATCCAGTTCATGTTTTCTACCCTCGATGTTGTTCTCTTGAATAATTGGACTTTGCCGCCCGCAAACTGTAAGCCTGACAATTTAATTAAAATTCTTTGAATGCGCTTTATGTTTTGAGTTTGGGTCTTGTAGCTAATTTTCGAAACAAGTACTTCCATCCTATATTTAAAGGTGCAGTGTGTAAGATTTCGGTCACTTCTATCGATAGACATAGAATTACAAAACAATGATATAGACATTTTTACAAATGTATAATCATCCCAATGTATGACTTGTGTTTTACATCACTTTAAAATTAGCCCATTATTGCATATTTACACCAAACATCTTTTGAGCTTGAATGACAACTGACGGCTGCCACAGGTTCTCCTGCATGCTCGAATGAGATGGGTGGGGTGATGGATACAATGTGCAACTTCAACAGTAGATGTCATCAAATCGTACACACTGTACCTTTAAAGATGTAAGAAAGGCTGTGGAAAAACCTCCTTCATCTCCTTGCACCACTGTTGCATATACTACTCATTATGGCAAGTGACAGTTGGGGCACAGTAACAACCCTCTGCTGCGGAGTTAAATTATACCATAACCCAGAGTCAGGCTCCCAATTGAAAGTGTAGGATGAGTCTCCTGTGCATAAAATGACAGTTTAAAAAGAGCAGGGAAATAAAGCTCTTTTAATTTGGCCTCTTAATCAACGATCTGGCCTTTTGTGGGCTGCAGTGTTTCCGCTTCTGTTGCTCGCTCCGAATAAACCGGAGTCACAGTTGCAGAAAAGGGCCAGGCTGGAATTTCATCTGTCTGAATGTAGAGTATAATTTCTCACCATTGCAGCAATTGTGATTATGAAGTGAGTGTGATGGATCCAGAGCGGAGGAGCTAATGAACTGCTTACATAAAGTGCTCTCCCAAGATTGTCTCTCTCGGCTCGAATGTCAGGGTAGAATTCAGAGACAGGAGAGGAAAAGGCAAAAGGAGCGATGGAAAAACTTGAGAAAATAACAGATGGCTAGCTATGGCTGGCTGGATAGCTGGGCGTGTGAGTGGGAGCGTGGATGGATGGTGGGAGGGATGAATGATCTATACGTTCTTGTTGTTGTGGTATGCTCATTTCAAAGATCTTGAAAATGCAAAAACAGTTTGGACGGAGCAAGGAGAAACAACCGCAACCAGCAATGCATCATCCAACCACAGTCGTACATTTCCACTGAAAGATAAACCTCTGAGTGGATGATGAGTCCTGACATGTGTCAGGGGGTCAAGGCGTCGGCTGCTTTGGTTGAACGGTTCACTCACTTTCAGCCTCTCCAGATTGCTTCACCCTGATAAAGAGAACGATGGTGATGGACTGTTAAGGCCACTGCACATCAGAGGACGCACACACCAATGAGAGAAGGGCCGTCGTCCGTGTAGCATGATTACATAGTTTCGTGGTCACGGTTGGACCATCTAAGTATTCACGCCACCATCCTTCTACCATCGAATCTACAAAGTGCTTACTCATGAAACTGAGAATAGCACTAAATCAATGCACTATTTGATACAATACATCCTAAAGGTCACTGGACTATAATTGCCTTGTTACAATAACGAGCGTACCAAATTCAATTCATGTATTTTATAGTTACATAATATCGGCCCACATCCTCCGAAGTCATATTTTTTGCTTTCCATGTTTGTTAGTTTCATCATACAAGAAATGCATGGGGCTCTGCAGAGGATTCCAGGTAGAGGGGGAAAACAGGAACTGGAGGGGTTGACAGTTTAAAGGTACAGTATGTAAGATTTCGGTCATTTTTGGTCAAAATATTACAAAGCAGTTACATACTGACCGATACTACAACTTCACCTCTAGATTTCAACAAATCTTACATGTTACACCTTTAAGAGATAACTTCAACATTATCTGACTATATGAGAATGACATCAAAGCTGGGGTGGCGAAAGTATAACCCCAAAAATGATCACATGGCAAGAAAAGAATTGCTGCTAATTTATGCTTTGCTGGATAAAACAACAACTCTCAAGACGGTGTTGGACAGTCTCTGTTTACCTTTGCACGGTACATGGTGCATCAATGGGTCAGGCTTAATCAATAACACTGCTGATTCCTTATATGGCTACACGGTGCATTTATGCAAAGGCTGTTTGCATCCCCACTAGTGGGTGGTTTTGCATGACCGAGCTGAAAGCAAACCTAAATAATCCCTGTTGGGTTTACAGTATGAGAAAGATTGATTTTTTTTTTCTACGTTAATTAAACAGCTCTCTTTCTGGCGTTACACCGCCTGTCATACTCTTTCCCTTCTGAATAACAGGGCTACAGCATAGAGTGGTGTCATATACTGCAAACACTGAATACATAATATATAGATACAAATCCCAGTCAAACTAAAAAGGCATTTCCACGTCTAAATCATCTTTAAAAAGACATCTTAAATTTCTATCATGACGAGCACATAAAGGAATGTGCCACTTGCTAAGCTTAATAATAGTTTTAATTAAAAAAGACTGGTGAATACACTCACTATCCCAGGATGAGACTCGTGAGTGCACACTAGGGGGCATGTCGCATTTAAGAGAAAGAGAACAGGAGGGGGAGGGGCGTGAGGGAGATGCAGGAGAGAGGCTGGCGGTGGCATGGACAACATGGAGAACAGTGAGAATGAAGAGGCGATGTGGATGGATGAAGAATATAATTTGGAGCATAGACTCCTGGACACATTTAAGGTAAAGGAAAAAAGAGATGTAGAATTAAAAAAAGAGGAAATAGAACACAGAAGGAGGGAATAGGTGTATTGAAAGAGTGACACAAGGAGAGGAAGTAGAGGGGACAAAGCCATGTATAGAGTGAAGGGGCTGCTGGGATGGATTGATCAAGGTGGGAACATAGGTAAGGCAGTGGGGAGTGGGGTTAGGGGGGAGAATTGACAAAGGGGATGAAGAAATGAGATGGGGGGAAAAATGTGTCTTTTTGTGGGATGAAGGCATAAAAAGTCATGCTCCCGTGAAATGAAAAAAAAGACTGAAAAATGGTGTGATGTAGACACAGTGGGTGCAGAATGCAGGAAACAAATAATGGAAATAAGCCGGGGACGGAGCAAAGAGTAAATTGGAAAAAGATAAATTAGCTCAGGGGGTGAACGAAGGAGGCAGAAAGATGAGAGACGTCTACGTGCACAGGTGAATGGAGAAGGAGCAGGATCGGATGGGCAGCGCTGGAGCTATATAGGATGGATGGATGGATGGATGGATGGATGGATGGCTGATGGATGAATGGATGGATGGGGAGATGGATGATCATTTGTAAATTATTCGCATTTTATTTTATATGTTCCTGCCTTTGACCATTACGCTGCGACAACTTTATTCCCCTCCAGGGATCAAAACAGTTATCAGTCCATCTATCTATCTATCAATCCATTCATCCCTCGACAATGGATGGAGGGAATGGTGGGTATAGATGGAGGGAGGTATATATGGATGAAAGGATGGACGGACAGATGGATGGTAGGGATGAATGGATATACGGATAGACGGATGGATTTGTTGCTAAGGAAAGTAGATGATGATGGTGATGGTGATGACGGTGATGAAGTTGTTACCTCTTGAGGTCTAACCCCTGTACTGTCTGTCCCGGTGCCTGCTCATCACAATCCCATACACACACACACATCGACGATGTAGCAGCTGCATTGTAAGTCAAACCCGTTGCGCAGCCTGGTTCAATATGCTGACACTGCTACAGCAAATACCTGCTCCAAGGAGAACCTTCAGGCCAGTGTTGAGTTGACATATGTCACGTCAGCACTTATTCACAGCCTGACACACACACAAAAAAAGAAAACATTCCCTTTTTCCTCTTCATATCCCTCAGAGCACAGCTGGCATCCCACAAAACCTCAGCCAACAGCAGATCCACAGAAAACGATTGCTTCCAGGCAATTTAACTGGCAACACAAAGGTCACAGGTGTCTCGTGTTTGGGGTAGATTTATTTTTTTTATAGTGATGAACTTATATGGCAGGAAGTAGGTCGACAAAAAAGGTATGACATGCGGGCATTTGTTTCATCAGTGATTTACTCTTGGCTCTTCTTAATGCTCATCTCTGAAAAGCCCAGAGGAATGGCAACGGGGTCATAGGTCATGTGATGTGCACTGGTCCAAAATGAAATAACACACTCAGAAAGTCATAACATGGATATTGTGCAGTTCAGGGAATCTTCATCCAAATCCGTTCCCACCGGAATTCATGGGATGCCAGATTTGAATGGTGTCAAGCGCTTAAAGGTGCAGTGTGTACGATTTGGTGATACCTAGAGGTGGTTGCATGTTGTATCCATCACCTCACCCTTCTGAGCATGCAGAAGAACCTACGGTGGACTTCAGCAGTCATTAAAACTCAAATGATGTTTAGGTTGTCCACTCTTACTACTGTAGAACATGGCAGCACCCGTAGAGAGGACTTGCTCCTCGTGTAAATAAACATTAATAGGCTCATGTAAGGGTACTGGGAAAAAAATAAAACATTGAGGTGATGGCAAATTTAAAAAAAATGTCAGTATGTAATTGTTAAGTAAATTTTTTTTTTTTTAGAAGTGACAAAAATGACCGAAATCGTACACACCTCACCTTTAACACACAATGCTCAGCGTTTGCCATAAGTTTACAGCTTTCACGTGCGCCTCATACACACATGAAAGCTGTAGTCTCTCAATTCATCTTTTTAGTTGCAACATAGTATCAGATTTAGGCGTGGATCACATCAGGGAAACTTTAATCATTTGCTTGTATTTTTTGAGAATTAACCCCCAGAGCGACTCCGTCTCCGGGAAATGTTTGTATAGCTAAAACTCCAATCTGCCGTCTCAGCAGCCAGTGTGTTCACACTGTCACTTTGTCATTAAGCTGACACTGAACCACTCCCTGCCCATTTTAAAGAGCTCCGGCTGAGTGCCGGCTGCATGCCAACATGTAAATAAATATGGGTGACCACGCACCCAATGAAGTCCTGTTTAGAGGCAAGTACAAAGGTGAGTCAATTCTTCCTCACAGCAAAGTCAGGGGGCGTGAAATAAAATCGAACCATTGGAAACACAGTAAAAGGAAAACTATTAACACACCTTTATATGTGCGGTGAGATGAGAGATTTCCATTTTTCCTCAGACCACCGCTTCCTGTCAGTTGGTGAGAAAATAGCCCCGGGATCTTGGAATTGACCATCTGCCTTCCACCCAGGCGTCATCATCATAAGTGGAGATGTCACCTTTGCAAAGTGAACGGCTCCAGGTGTCCAACACAAATCTATCTTCGGAGACTGACGCCTCGGCCCTGGAGGTCAGAAAAAGCATTAATATGACAATTCCAAATCAGAGGCGGCGAAATGCCACAGGTGCAGGGAACACATGGGTCGAAGGTGTGGAGGATTACACTGCTGCCTTCGGGGGTAATGTGACATGTGGAGGAGTAAATCACGGTAAGGTGAAAGAGGATTTCTTCCTTGAATGTGCAGTGTTTCCTGATATGGACTAATGTGTGTGAAAATGTACATTTCCTGGTTACTGATTTGTAGGGAACACATTTATAAACTGGTGTCCTTGACTACTTTTGTCTTAGCGACTGCAAAAAGAACAATAATGACAGGTGAAAAAAAAGTTGAAGGTGCAGAGTGTTGATTATAATCATAAAACATGAGTGTGATTAATGCATATTCCATTTTTGCCTACTCAAATGGAAATTATTACATTTAAAATGAACACACTAGACATTTATTGTCATGTAAATGAGATGAATACAAATATACAAAAACACAAACGTGTGTCCAAACTGGGGCTCAGGGGCCAACTGCAGCCTGTGGTCCATTTTTGTTTTGGCCCGCAGAGAATAGTTCTTAGTTTCAACACCAGGTGGAGCTACTGCTGAAGACCCAAACCATTACCAGTCATCCTTTCAAAGTCTAATCCGCATCCGCCTTTCCCAGCGTTATAACAGATGTGTGACCCAACCCACGCCCACATCTGATTTACTCAGTTCACTTTAATTGCCGCCCGGCCTTTCATGTATTTTTCAGTAGGTGTCCCTCAGTGAGAACAGTTTGTAAATCGCTGCTCTAAAATGTATCATGGGACCAACTCTAACAAGGATTAGTTAACACATCCGCTCAGAATATGGAAAGGCATTGATTCTCATTCAGTTCTCTTTCCTCCTCCCTTCACTGCTCATTCTCACACATGCACTCGGCCTTGTGGTCACTGAACCCTCACAAACTCTGGCAGAGCGTCTCGCTAACTGTTTGAGAGCGTGCAAAACAAAGAGCAGGTGCCAGAATGTCAATGGGGGGAGGCTTTATTTGACGTGCGTATGCTAATAGCGTCTTCAGCCATATCGCTCATAACATCCTGTCAGACATTTCTCTATTTTCTGTCGAACGAGGGCTTGGATTGTTTTGCGCGAGCATAAACACGGAGGCCACAAGACGGACTACTAAAACCGCCATCACCTGCGCGGTGTTCTCGGCCCGAGCGCTTTATCCAAAAAAGGATTGATGCTGACGAGAATGTGAAGGCGCATTCTACTGTATGAGGCCGCTAATATAATACAACCCGGTGCGGCTATACCAGCCACCATCACACCTTATTACCTCTGTAAGCTCCAGTGGTCACCGCTCCTTCACCAATGTTGTCCTGGTGCCTTTCATCAATCATGGTCAACCAGCTATAGAGGCTGCACGGAGCCACAGACTAATGTTGTGGAAGCTGCAGGTGATACTCACAACGTGGCCTGCATTTGATTCAATTTCCTGATAGGGGTCTTAAAAATATAAAAACACACCTTTTGGTCTATTTTTCCATTATCGTATAGTCCGCGCATTTACACACACACACACACACACACACACACACACAAACACACTAGAAACATTACGCTGTCATTGCCGTCAATTTAGTCACACCAACAATCAATCTTCATTACACGGCACTTGACCTTGGATGCGACCGTCCAAGCATGGATGATATCACCTGGCACCGAGCTGGAGGGGCCATGGTGCATTGTGGATGGTGGGGCTGTGTTTGTCTGAGCAGTGTCTGAAGGATGAATGGTATTGATACATTCTTCATATTCACTTTTTACCCCCTTTTCGCATCTGCACTGTGCGGCGCCGCTGCATCTGTTGTGTGTTATAACAGACCTCATTTGCTCGCCTCTTTCTTACGGAGCAATGCAGGGAAAAAAAAAAAACAATCTTGTTTACAGGACTGTTATTGTGGGTAATGCATGTCAACACAGCAATAAGGGCTGCAGTGGGTGGATATCTGAAACGAGGAGCTTTGGACTGTTTATTTAACAGTCGATTTTTGATGATTTATACATCACCGCCGCAAAAAGGGAGTGTTTGTGTGGGGGAAAGTGAATGCTGGCATATTATGATTCCAAATGACTGCAACTGGGTCAGCGGCGGGTCGGCTGCGGATTTCTCATAAATTCAAATTAGGGAGGAAAGGGTGAATTGATATGCTAGCGAACCCGTTTACCTGCACTTCATATAGCACCTATATAGCACAGTCGTTGAACTTCCCCGACAATTGCCGGTGCCTGTAAACAGTAAACACCCTGCGAGCTGTTTATCTGAAACACAGCCACGTCACTCCAGTGCCTCTTGTTCAAAACAGTAGCTCGGCTGAAGGTCAGCGATGAAGGCAGCTCAGTCTGACAGGAGGCATGGGAGCTCGTGGCAGCCGCCGAGGGTTTAGTCCACAGGGACTAGCGAACGACTTGTGTTCGCTTTCCCCCTGAGTCGCATGATGACATATTTCTTACTGACTTGTTTTCAAGCTGGTGATTTGAGGTATCTTTAGCATCACCACTGCCTTTGATTATTTTCTAATTGGACATTGGCCAAGAGTCACTTAGATGCATAACCACACAGACCCACCGGGTTTACATTTGACGTGTTTGCCTGCTCCCATGGGCGAACAACTCACCAGAGATTGTGGAGCAACAATAATAAATTCCAGCTTGAGGGAAGGGGGACATAGGCCGAGAGCCGGCGGGCTGTGCCTTTAAACGCCACGCGAAAACATGCAGCGGTGACGACGGTCATAGCCGCAAGTGACAGCATATATTTTGGGAGAGCGCTGCTGGTTCTCCTCTGAACATGACCATTATTATACGATGTCCACCGAGGAGATTACGTTTTCTGTCTGTCTGTGTGTCTGTGTGTGTGTCTGTGTGTGTGTCTGTGTCTGTGTGTGTGTCTGTGTCTGTGTGTGTGTGTGTGTCTGTGTGTGTGTGT
>JAFBJT010108851.1:0-18135 GCA_016785325.1 Chascanopsetta lugubris
ACACGAGCAACTTCTGACAGGTGTGGACTTTTATATTGCTTTATATATAAGAATGTCTCTCTGGTATATTCTGCACACAACAACACCGGCATGAATAAGACGGTATAAAATCAAATTGGACTAGAACTCCTGCTCTCCAGGTGACTCTCCTCTCTCTGCCCCTGCAGTGTCACAGCGCCAAGTGAATTCCCACCATGTGCTTGATGTTTAGCCTTCGGCTCCGAATCTGTTGGCCTCCTTTTGAAAAAAATTTTTTTTTTAATGTCCTACTTTCCATCGGGGGTGCACGTCCGTGGAACCCGGGGGTAAACCCTCCTACACCCACATCTGTTCCACACCCGCCGCCTCACACCACTCAGAAGGGTTGGGGAGATGCTGTAATCGCTCGATTGCTCTGATTCCAGAATGTATGGTGACGTGTGATGGTGGCTGGGACTCAGCTGGGGGAGGAGCCAGGTGTTTTATTTTCTCAGTAGGATTTGAAATGATTGTATAATAGGGCTGCGGCAAACAACACTTTCTATCAGTTAGTTGGTCTAAAGTTGCTCTATTATTTCATTGAGGCTGTTACTCTGCCTCTGATCTAAAGGGATTTGCCTTTGATCTAAAGGGAAACGCCTTGATGTAAAGGAATGCGCCTCTGATCTTCAGAGAGGTGCCTTTGATCTAAAGGGAAACGCCTTGATGTAAAGGAATGCGCCTCTGATCTTCAGAGAGGTGCCTTTGATATAAAGAGGTGCCTATGATGTGAGTATGGGAGGAGATCATGTCCTGCCATGACTGAGCTTTCGTACAGGGTCATTCCAGGTTAGTGAAAATATGATTTGCACTTTCAGTCGATTATATGACAAAAACATCAAAAAAACCAATTAAATGTTCTATTTATGCCAATAGAAATATTTGGCTTTACTGTTCCTCCTGGACCTGCGCAGCAAACTGCATCCTTGAGCGAGTAAATGATAAAAGAGTTACATTGAGGAGTTTCTTGTTCTATCAGAAACATTCAGAGAAAAGTAGGCGTCGACCTAAAGGACAGTACCTCCATACTTCACCCCTGCAGTTCACAGTGAGTCCATATCCTGAGCGTGGCTATTTTTAAAGCGAGCGCCTCATGACTGAATACGTTTACACAAGTGGTCGCCCAGCCAGCCAATTGTTCAGAGTTTCTCTGTTGGCCGACATCCCAGAATGTGCTCTCTTTGCTTTTGATAACACGGCGGCGAAAAACAACTTATTGTTTTTTGCGATAAACACAAAAGACTTAGGAGTCAAAGAGCCGAGAGAAAAAATGGCGAATGTACCTTTTTTATACAATGAAAAAATACAATGAAATGAGAAATGTGGACTTTTACAGAACACTGGTCATTTCTTGTGTATCATTGTTATTATTAAACCTTTCAATATGATAAAATGCTTTGCTCTTCATTTACTTTGCATCTGCAAAGCTCCATCATGGAAGAATGAGCATCATGAGGGCAGCTGTGCCAACGCCATCTCTGAGCCAACAACAGGATAAATGATTTTTTTTTTCGAAAAGCGCTTTTCATTAACTTCTGCAGGCAAATGCAAGTAATGTATATAAAGTAAAATATTATGATGCAGCTCAGGGAATTCGAGATTCTAAACACTGCACTTTAAAGGTGCAGTGTGTGATATTATTTGGTCACTTTTTTTCAACTCAAAAAATATTACCAAACAATAACACATGATATTTTCATGAATTTATAAGCATCTGAATGTTTAATTTTTTTTAACATTTACATTAAAGGTGCAGTGTGTCAGATTTGGTGATATCCAATGGTGAAGTTGCATGTTTAGTACATCCACAATGGGCTATTAAAGGTCTCATTTTAGGGTAATGTAAAAAGCAAATCATATATTGAGGTGGTTATAAATATGTAAAAATGTATACATAACTGTTTTGTAATTATTCTTCTGTAGATAGAAGTAACTGAAATCTTACTCACTGCACCTTTAAGTATCTCGGGGAATTTAAACAGCTAAATCTAAACAGATTTTAAACACTGCATTTTAACTTGTTAGATCCAACCATCATCATTCCTTTGATGAAAATATGCCTTTGAAGTGTTCATGTGCAGAACTCATTCAAAGCAGCTCAAAATGTGTGCAATAACCTTCAAATCCGTCATGTTTTCATTATTCATTGTTTGTCTGTTGTTGGGTTATCCAAAGACTAGCCATGATGCCTTTTCTTGTTTTCCTCATGCATGTGTCACTTCCTTCGTTTATTGTACATCATCATCATCATCATCATCATCATCGTCATGGTTCCTGCCTCTAATACAGGAGACGTCTGAGCACTGGGGCGTGATCTCTTTTTAACTTTGTGAAGTCAGAGCGGAGACGTGCATCACAGTGAAGTAAAAATGAAAAAGTTATGAAGACAAAGTGCTCATGTGAACCTTTAAAGCCCCACCTAGAATCATTACTATTATACGAGCGTGAACATGATGAGCAGCCGTTGTTACGGTGATATTGAAAAGCTCATTTGGCAGCTTTTCACACGGCTCCACCGTGAGCCGTCTGGGTTTTGTGGCCCGACTCAGGACACAGATAAAAAGTGCTGTCAATAATAACAGGAGAGATAGAAACAGACATAACGATGCCCTGCCCCCTGATGTTTCACTGTGTTCCAAATATGAAGACATGCAGAAGGAAACCATCAATATTATATTCATTTCTACGAGCCGAAAAGTCTGGATTCTGAAAATCAGAACAGTGCATCAGACGTTTCATGATGTTTTGAGAACTAATAAACAATAAAGATCATGTGTGAAGTGGAAGTTATTTTTTCTTTTGATTTTTAATCATAACATTTTGAATAAATAACTAAAAATGGTACATTTTCCATTTTTTCAGCAGTTTTTATTAAGGCTTTAATTGGCCCCTCCCCTTGCCCAGTGTTTAGTTCAGCCAAGATCCAACATGAAACATTTCTTGTACAGATACTGCTCTGTGATTGGCAGCAACCAACAAGATTCACCTTTGAATCCAACAGAAGGGGTGTGGCTTAACCTAATTTATGATGGTGATATAATGGAAACTTTTTACTGGTTTGTAAGTCTTTAAGACCATTGGTTGAGCAAATGGGAGAGGAGAGGGGAAGGGGTGATTGACAGCTCAGGGAGCAGCTCTGGGACACGCCCCCAAAAGCAAAGCAATTTTCTGTGAGGGTCAAAACAGGCTGGAGAGAGCAGCTAGCGCAGCTGAAGCTTTGAGCTATAAAGTATTGCGTTCTACAATAAATAAGATGTTCCCTAAGTAGAACCTTACTACTAAACAGTACTTTGGTGAACTCAATTCATCAGTCTGAGCCACAGAAAAGATTCTTGGCTCGTAATGATTTTTTTTAGGGTGAATTAAAACACCACATTATATTTCACATCCATCAGACTCATTACAAACTCATTCATTATGAAGAGTTCACTGACAGAAATTCAAAACCCGCTCTTTAGTTTTCTTTTCCTGAACATTTCATTTCAAAGGTGAGAGCTATTCAATATTTTCTTTCATTTCTTTCCCTTTAATGACTCGAAGGCAGATATCTCCTCACCGCTCCACCGCACTCACTTCCTTTCATATGTTTCAGGGCTTTTTTTTCTTGCATTTACACACACACACACATCATCATCATCATCATCTCTAGCTGATCTGAGGTACCGAGGTTAAAAGAGCATGTAGATGTGCTCGCCCTTCAAAGGAGAGCACATGAAAGTCTGTTTAAACCTCAGTTTAAATGATAAAACAACAGTGGAGACAGGTTTCAGTATCAGCATCCTTTCAAAGGACTTTCTAATCAGATTAGGGGCCGGCAGCCGTAAATAGGGCTGCCACTATTGGCAAGCAGCACCATAATCATTCATATATTCAATTAGACCAAATGTAAACATCTTAGTTCAACTAAATTTGTATTAAATTGAGTATAATGAGATAGACGAGGGTACAAAGTTAATATGATTAAGAGTCGAATGACTCCCCTGCACATGCTTCCAAAGTGGAATAGCATTAGCGTCACATGACCGGACACGGAGCATGCAGCGGTCTCATCTGCTCTTTGTACACGAGCATCTACACAAGGGACAGGCGGCGTCTCATCTGTACCCAACAAACACAATGTACAAAGCTGCAAAAGTTGCCCAATTAATCACTTGGAAAGGCACCGGTTCACTGTCACTTTAACGCAGCTCACATGTTTGATCTGGGATGTGTGAGTCTGTTTCAAACAGGATTTGTTGCAGGGCCTAGAGTTTAATATCATTATTACTATTATTTATTGTTATCATTAGTGTATTATCATTAGTGGTAGTATTATGATATATCATATATGATTATTTTCACATTGTCATTATTGTTATTATTTTCACATTTGTATTGGTAGCACTGCTATTATAGTGCACATATTATTATCATTATTATTATTATTGTTGTTATTATTATTATTATTGTTACTATTATTATTATTATTATTATCATTATCATTATCTTCGTTTTTTTCATTATTATTTTTATACATGTTATCACGATCATCATGATTATAATTGTATGCAATATTAGTAATAGAGAATAATATCACAATAATATTATACAATATGTAATACTCAAATAGAGTATAATAATACTTTAACAGCCTAGTGGCACTATTTATGATATTATATTATTTACTGCAATTTGGTTTCACAATAAATAAATAAAAAGTTAATCAAATGGGACAATTTATATGAGAACATTTCCAATTGGCCCTTCAAAAAAGGCACAAACTCTCATGTTTTATTTCCAACCTTTATTAAAAAGTCAAAGTTGATGTTCTGTTGCGGTTTGAGTCAACGCGGTGTTTGGACCCTTGTTCCTGTCAGGAAGTGTAATTGAAGTCTGCAGCTACTTTCTGCTCTACCCGTCAACACACTGAAGTCTTAATGAAGCCGGCCCCTAAAAAGCAGGAGGCCTGTCAGCATGATGGATATGTTTTATGTTTAGAGTTTATTCAAACTGGCACTCATGAAAAGTAGTAAGTTGAAATGTTTACACCTGAGACGAAGAGTGAGTGACACTAACTGGGCGCTGGTGTGTTGCATTGTTGATACATCAGAGTCTGCCGGCTTCTAAGCCGAGTGTCACTGCCGCAGAGACTGACATTTACCAAATCCTGAGGAGCTCATGGGTTCTACTGTTCTGATTAAAGTCCTTCAGCCGAGCAGCATGTCTGTCCTTTAAAAACACGTCTGTGTGCCAAGCAGATGTCAGGAGGACGGGTTGGATCATCAAGGTCTACGCGGCTTCAGAAGACGGACGATGTTTAAATAAATCACACTGAAGAGCGATTTGAATCTTTGATGTTTGTGCTGCATGTCCACACTTTGGTGACAGGTTTAACTTTGACATTTCAAACATCAAAAGATGAAAATCACAAACCCACATTTTCGATGGTTTTATCTTCTGGAACACGGACGTCCATTCATTTTTATACCTATAAACTACACTAAAGTGTGGGCCACTATTGAAGTTAACAGAATAAATCACATTTCAATAATTAGATATGCATCACTGAAAAAACTGCCAATATCACAACTTTCCATTGATGGGTTTTTAGACTCTATTACCTTATAAATGTACACATTTAAATAAAATACACACATTTGTGCAGTCGTTGACTTCCTATGTTCAATCACGAGTGTGAGTTGGGTCGCGGCTCTGATGAATGGGTGCAGGTGGGTAAGGGGTCGGACCCGTGAAGGACGGTATCAAACAGTATATAAGACGCACGTGAATACGAAAGTTGGTCCCTCCCCTCCAGGACCCACTCACTCAGGCCCCTCCCACTGCTACTTTCTAATGAAAGATGCCTGGTGCTGCCATGACAACAAGGCCCTAAGTCACTATAGCCAGACTCTTTTTCCTCTTAATAGTTCTGTGATGGTGGAATGAAACTCCGTTTGGTTTCTAGACCCAATGACCACCTGGGCACTTCAGCCTACCCCTCGACCCATCATAGGTTTATGACCCAGCCCTTATAGACAACCTCTTGATAATGACGATTATGAGATTGCTGAAGCGGATGTTTACATAAGGATCTTATGGCAGTGTCACGATCTAGAACAACATCAGTGACCCTTGACCTCTGCACTTCATGTCCATTTTGCTTGTGTCACTTTATATGAGAACGTCTGCTGGGTGAATTTCAGGCTGAAATCAAATAGCTCTCAACAAAAAGCAGCTTTAGCTGACGTGCAGGATATGTCACACATGCAAAGCACAGTCATTCCATATGGGCACCTATGGGAGATATACATGTATATGTAGAGAGAGAGAGAGCTGTCCTTGAACAGTGTTCTGCCCTGCGGGGAGCAGGTACGTACACGTAATGAATGGTGCACATTGTGTATCAGTGCTCAGAGCGTTATCACCCTCTGCCTCCTCACTGTGTCTCATTGTGATGGTCCACACTCACTGATAACAACTCATAGTCATATTTATCAATCCGGAGCTAAACGACTCCTCTTAGCCCTGAACACGTTCCCACGGTGTCACGCAGGAGAGGACGAGCTCCGCTCCGCTCGTCATCATCATATTATACATCCGTGTTGTCATTCACACGGGGGGAAGGACAACGGGCTCCTGTCACAGCGGCGCGTCGGTGTGAACGCGTTGCACATCTGTCAGCCGGACGGACGGAGACAAACCTGGAGCCTTTTTAAGCTCTTTGAAGTGATGGCCGGTTACGTTTTCATGTAAATGCCTTTTGTGACTCGAGTGTGGACTGACAGAACACTACATCCATCCCACGCAGCAGAGGGATGTGTTTGGAATGAGCTGAGGAAGTCGGGCTGAGTCGACTACCAGTTTTTGCCTTTGATGCAAATACAAGGTTCAATTCCCTCACGAATTACTCAGCGAATGATGATAATAATATTCAGTTAGAGGTGCATTTTGTATGACATCCTGATATCTAGTGTTGAAGTCTTTTCATTTTTTAATTTAATTTAAATTTCGACATATATTGTTTCTACATATATTCGTTTAATCTATCTTTTGTTTAATCTAAAAAAGGTGCACTGTGCATGACCTAGTGATATCTAGTCGTTAAGTTGTTTTAATTTTCTTTCTTTTTTTTTTTGAATTAAAGTTTATAGTTGTAATTTTTAAATAACTCCCTCCTTCCTTCCCAAACAGTACAGGAGAACTTATGATGGTATGATGGTTCGCATTAAAACTCAAAAGGTACACACAGCCTCAAGTGGCCACCTTGAACTGCAGGTTTTCCTGCTTTCGAATTGGACACAAATTATTAAACATCCTGTCAGTGAAAAAAAAAAAAATCTGATATCTCTTCTACTGAATGAAACAAAACATTTTCATAATAGATGGATCATCTATTTTAACAAGATATGTGTCCTCTGGCCAGATGAAGGTTACTTTAGAAATCCAATTATACGAACAAGAATACGACATTATTTATATGGCTTTAAGCGAAATGCATATTATTTATTCTCTCACCAAAACAAAAGTGTTACATCACTGCTGACATTAATGTGGAAAACGACATGAATCACGGCGGAGGAACAGTACGTATGTAAATGGCACGGCGGCACAGCGGGTCGCCACGTTTGCGAATGTGTTGCGGGCGGCTGATGAACTTTGGGACTGCTGCCGGCACGCTCCATCAATTCAAGTCATGTAATATATACAACGTGGTCCCGCCACTGTTCCTATTCCACTTTGGATTATCAAATGCATTATTCAGACTCGAGCAGCAGCTAAATGATTTGCTCAGCCTCCCACTGTTCGCCCCGCGCCACAGTGCAATCTTGTTTATTTCATCGCAGCCCTCCAAGAACATTAGAATAAGTCGAGCCGAAAGAGGAAGAGACCTTTAAAATTATAGTCTTTCAGGTTGAAGAGTATATTTCAATTTGGGCTCCGTCTTCATGGACACAGGTAAATGAAACAGCGGTGGCTACAATGTGGTCTTACGGGCAGACATATGGTAAAAGTCCTTTTTCTATGGAGCCTGGAAGATGTTTTTCTAAGAGATTGACAACATCGCACATCTCGTTCGATAAGACGTTTCACTCTCAGGTCTCATGAGTGTTTGATTGTTGCAGCGAGTCGGAGGTGGAGAGACGAGGTTAGACTTTTACACAAAGAGAAAGTACAAGAGCTGAACACTGCAGATGGAGAATGTGATTTCCATGGTTTGTTTGAACCAAAGTAAACAGTGTAGAGCTCAATTGAGAGAGAGAGAGAGAGAGAGAGAGAGAGAGAGAGAGAGAGAGAGAGAGACTATTGAGTTGAGTGACACAAGTCATTGTCAGTGTTTGTTTACTTCTGGTTCAAGCTGACATCACTGTGATGGTTGGAAAGTTGCTGCACAGTAATAATAGAATAGGTTGCAGCACCTTCCTTCAGACCTGCAGCAAACAATCTCCCAGTGGCCACTTGTGGTACTGCAGCAGAAAATCCCCAAAGCGTTTTTCCTATTCACCACAATTTAGACGCCTGTAAAACTCTTTGCGAGAAACATGAAGACATACTCAATTATTGCCCTTAGTATTCTACACATCTAAAGGTGCAGTGCGTAAGATTTGGTGACCTCTATAGGTGAAGTTGCATGTTGTATCCATCGTCTCACCCTGACCCTTCTGAACATGCAGGTGCTATTGGATGATCACGAATTGTTTACCCCCACATTCATCTCAGTGTGTGTGTGTGTGTGTGTGTGTGTGTGTGTGTATGTATGTATGCGTATGTGTGTGTGTGTGTGTGTGTGTGTGCGCGTGCGTGTGTGTCCAGAAACACACACTTGTTTTGCAAATAACTAACTAACGCAGTATTTGCCCTGAGCTTGAAAGTCTGTCTTACATAATCACATTCTTTCTGTCTCAGCAGCCACAGTGAGCAAACCTTCGTTCCAATTACCCCTCTGAATTAGGAATCAGTTTTTAATTAAACTAAATTGATTAAATATCATATTGGGAAGATCTCCTATTTTCTCTCTCTCTCTCTCTCTCTCTCTCTCTCTCTCTTTGACTCTCTTGCTCGCTCGCCCGCCCGCTCATTATTTTACAGTTTGCAGTTTTATTCCGATGCCTGGCTGGAGATTGTTCTAATGGAGTTAAGTGCCTCTGCAAAGTGGCAGAGGCTTTGATTTATATGTTAAGATTTATTTATCCGGAGATGCTGGAGGGGGCGGGGCGAAGAAGACAGTGGGGGGGTGTTTGTGTTTTGATGCTGATGAAAAATGAAATGTGAGAAATGCTTAAGCATCACTGACTAGCCTCTGGTGAGATATCCCCGGAAAAGCCGAGCGTGAATTCAATCTTTATGACTATGCCGCTGCTGTGCAACGGTTAATCAATGCTTCCGCAGACAATTTGTAATAAATTGATTTTGGATTTCTGCAGCGAAAACAAACTGTTTACAGTGGCTATAGAATAAAACACTCTTCTGCTGAATCTATCAACTCACACCTGTGAACATTGTCCATCTTCCTCTGTCCTGAAACTAAAGATGTGACTGTGATTTCCCCCATTTCAGCCACAGATGCATTATTGTGATATCTGTCATGGGCGCCTGTGCTTACATGTAATTGGGAGCTGTCTCCACAAATGTAAGCTCGGGGGGGTGGAGGGACGTGTTGACAGCAAGAGCAACATTTCCCTCTGCAGAAAAAGGAAAGAGCCGACACTAATAAAAGATGTGATTGGCTCTTTGTGTGTTTTCATGGCAGTCCATTAGCAGGAAGGAGGCGTGTGCATCGACACATCGCTGTGTGATTTGCACGTGTGTGTGTGTGTGTGTGTGTGTGTGTGTAGACCTGCAGAACGTGTACAGACAGCGAGGTGGCGCTCAAACTTCCTCCGACATCAGCGGCGTATAAATCCAAACGGACGTGAAGGTCGACGGCGATGAATCAGCGACTTAATCCTGGTCGCCGTGTCTGACACACGCCTCCCGTCGTGCAGCAGATTTCTCAGTGGAAACCATCAGCACACGTTTGATTAATTGCACCATTATATGCTGCAATTTCCTGTATTTTTTTTCTTCTTTTCATAAATTTGAATTTCACATTTTGCACAAAATTGTTGCACAGCTTAAGTCACGGCGGGTCACTTTGAAAAGGTTCGACCTTCTATTGAACTAAAATCATCAGGTACATTGTGTTTGAACACAATGGAACAAAAAACTAAATCCTGCAGGAATGAAAACTTATATGCAGGAATTTAAATATTAAAAAAAAAAAGGAAAATCACGAAAAGGAAAACTCTATCAGCTGAGCCAGCGAAACGATCCCTCTAATATCTTACAAATAGGATTAAAAATGTCTACACCCATTTTCATTCTTAAACGCTGACTCAGCACAATGTTGATGTCAATCAAGCTCTCGCCTCTGAAGTCACTCTCCTTCACGGCTTTGAGATTTTCAGTGAATAGAAAGATGAGAAGCTTCGGCCTCCTCTCATCCAGCTGATGAAGTCGAGCTCGGACAATATCTCCTGAGTCATTGTCACCTGACTCTTTGTTCTACGTGACTTTTATGAATACAAAGCAAACCGTTAGTAGACTTTCTCTGAGGAAGTCAAAACGTCTTTCCGACCTAGGTGGAACTGCTTGGTTCATTTGATTAAAGGGCGTGGCCTCTTGAGTGACACCTATAGGTACATCCTGTGGGTGATGTCACAGCACAATGGGCCCACCCCCAGCTCTACCGGTGCTCCGCCCCTTTGCCCGTCGAGTGAACTGCCCACTATGAGCCTCATACGTGTTGCAAGCATCTGGGCAGTAGATAGAACTCAGTAGCTGCCACAGCACCAACTCCGCCCCTTTACCCTTTTTTGGACGAAGAAGAAAGTAGGAGGAGTTGGGCAACAGCAAGATGTTATACTGTCAATTACTGTCATTAACAGCTTTAATGCAGACTGTTCAGTCTACATTGGATATTATGGATTTACAATTAATGAATAAAATGTACTCATACTGCATTTGTCAGATGATTAACAATCAAATCATAACTAAGTGAAATAGAAGACTCATTATTTGTCTGCTATAAATTATATTGTAAGCAGGTAAACGTTTGGACTTCCTCTTTCTCTCTTTTTGCGATCTCTTCAAATTCATTGTTCACTACATTTTTTCTAATCCAGGGTTTGAAGGAAGTTCTCAAATTCTCAAAGAACTTTTTTCAATAAAGATTTTCTTTAAATCACTTCCTTGAAATCCAATATGGAGTCAGTCATTTGGCTTGATTTGGATTTCAATGTGTGAAGTCAGCCGTTGCTCCCGTACAACCACCCACTGGGAACTCCCTCTGGATTATGACAGATGTGGAGCTCCCTCTTAATCCGCTTGGACACAGGATTACAGTCCTACACTGTCATGTGAGCATACTGACGACTGCTTTAATGATTCCAAATGAGAAGTGATGCTCAATGAAATGATTCTAAAACACCTTCCCTCTTTCATCTCTAACCCTAACCTGGTGCTACCTCTCTGCCATTGTTGCCCTCCATCGGGGTTCTGGGATCCTGTGGATTAAGCAGCACAGCGGGTGTTTGAGACTCTGTCTGCAGCTTCACATCAGGAAGCTGCACCAGTCTGAAAACACGGCTCAACATCTTTCTTTGGACACTTTTTAGAAAAAAATAAAATATATAGATATATTTAACCGGGGAGCGTCAACTGAGTGGGAAGCACTCACAGTCTATTTACTCAAAGTTCACTCCTCGACTTCAGGGCGTCCAGAGAGTTACTTCTAAACTTCCTGCAGCCATATTTTCCTAATCGATATGTTTTGAAACTTGTCTGTGCCATGTCAGAACTGGGGGCAAACACAGAGACACCGGGGATCATCTCGGCTGCACAGAGCGAAATAAGTTTATATAAATTTTGGTTTTGTATTTCACTGTGGCCACAGGATGAACTCAAAAAGACGGGGGAAGGAGCCAGAACACGATATTTCTAATAAGAGCATGGATACTGAGGGGCAACCTCCGGTGCAGACGAATGAAGCACAATATGAAATGAGAAAACTTGCAGTTCATATGGAGGCCACTGGGGGCTGACTCTAAAAGGGAGCAAACCCCCATAGACTCCCATGTTAAAATGACCAACTTTAGAGGTGAATGAAACATGTGTACAATCTGGTACAAATTTTGGTTTGGTCTCAATCAGTCATACTTCTTACCTTGACAACTTATTTGTCAAGGTATTCTTATTCAAGCAACGTTTGAAATGATGCATAATTAAGGGCGTGGTCTCTTGAATGACACCCGAGCCGACCAGTTACATACTGCGGACGAGGTGACCACGAGCCGACCCACAGCTCTGTGTGTGTGTTCCGCCTCTTTGCCCATTTTTGAATGAACCGGGAACCAGGAGGAGTTAGGATTCGGCAAGATGGCCGACAAGTGACACGCCCACAATTTGCCAAAAAAAACCCCACTCCTCTGAGACCAAGGGGTGACGTCACCGACGCTATGTCCATGTTTATATACAGTCTATGGTGGATACAAAGTGTGATCTACAGTATGATCTACAAGCTCCAGGCAGCATCATCCAGGCTTCATCAGATTGTTTTCTTCATTTATTCAGGTGTTTGTTTTTCTTATATGCTAATCACACGTCATTCCAGGCTAGTATTGATATTTGTGTGAATATTGATGTTTCTCCTTCGTCAGTAGAGACATAGGTATGAGGAGTCTTCAATAGGGAAATGCCCCCTGGTCATTTCAAGCTCAGCACGTTAGACCTACTAGCTTGTTGCTATGGCTACAGTCAGAATGAATCCCTGTTGGAGCTCGGTGGAGTCGTTGGCTGACAGACTCAGGCAGGTTGACACCAGAGGACCCAATCCGACCCGCAGGGATGCTCTTGCAAAACCGTGCATATATTGAGAGAAGACATTTTGAGTTAATCTGTTAGAGCATCTGCAAAGGGTTACAAAGGCCCGTAGTGGGCGGTTTATTGGTCGCCATCTTGACTAACTCCTCCTACTTCCTGGTTCATCCAAACATGGGCAAAGAGGCAGAGCACAGGTTGGATGGGGTGGGCCCCCGGTGCTGTTACAGCATCCACAGAAGGTTGGCCCAGGTGTCACTCAAGCAGCCACGCCCCCAATTATGCACAATTTAAATCCTCAATAGTAGATACCTCAAACATGTTTCATTCACCGCTAAAGTTGATCCTTTTAACATGGGAGTCTATGGGACTTGACTGCCTCAAGTGGCCAGCACATGAACTGCATGTTTTTTCCACTTCTGTATTGGACTCATGTGTCATGCCGATTGTTTAGAGTTTAACAGAGAATTGTGAAGGATACAGAAAACACTTCATTCATGCGAGGCTACAAGGACGTGGAGGATTCCATCTGAAGATGAAATGTTATTTAGAAACCAATTACTGACTCCACCTTTCAGAGAAATAAGGTATTTGAGGATATTCATTTTCTGTAGATATAATTAAATCTCGGAGCGCTAAACAAAATGCTCCTCGCAGCTCTGTCCATAAGAATGTTGAAGTTTAAGCAGGACATCTACATCAGGATTTATTATTTGTATACAACTGGGTTGAAAAATTGAATTCCACTTTGATCAGAGCCTCGATACTGTAGTTGAACAACATATGTTTAGTTGAAATTATTTACATTTAAACATGACTGATGAATACATTAACGATGAAAACCCACCTTCCTCCCTCGCTGCCAGTGGCGATAATGAAATGCTAATATCATGAATTCGAAAAACATAATGAGATGTATAAATAATAATGAGATGAGCTGTGATATGCTCCCTGATATAATCTCCTCCTCATGTGTGACATGCAGAGTGTTTATTAGCATGTGTGAGAAAGTCACATTTGCTCTGACGCAGGTTGGTGTATCACTGCGTAACTGCACAGGAGCTGTGCAGTGGTGTGTGGTGACGCGTCAGCAGGAGATGGAATGTTATCGGTGATGGTGGGAAAACACAACGTACATTTTCATATGTCATTTGTGTATGATGATGATGAGATTACACACATGATGAAGAGGAGGCAGCTGATGTTACATCACCAGGATCCTAGGATGAGGTCTACAGAAGTGGAAAAACATGCAGTTCACATGGTGGCCACTTGAGGTTGGCTCCAACAGCAAGTCAATCCCATGTTAAAATGCTCAATTGTGCATAATCAAAGGGCGTGGCCTCTTGAGTGACACCTGGGCCGACGTTCTGTGAATGCTGCAACTGCACCGATGGCCCATCCCCAGCTCTACCTGTGCTCCGCCTGTGTGCCAGTTTTTGGATGAGCCAGGAAGTAGGAGGAGTTGGGCATTGGTAAGATGGCCGGCAAGTGAACCGCCCACCACGAGCCTCATTAGCATATTGCAGAATATGTGCAATCGATAGAACTCAATAGTCTGTTACAAGGAGTTCAAATAACACATTTAACAGATTGTTTCACTAATTGAACATTCAAAACATTTATGCAGATTCAACAAACTATGGCATTGTGAATTGTTAAACTCTCTTTGTCGAAGTCTCACATCCTCATGTTTTATTTCTTTTGCCAAGGAGAAGCACTGAACTGTACGTCTCCAACAGTAATTGGAACCTGCTGTTACCATGGCAACCGTAACCATAATAATCACATTGGCCACATTCAGCCGGATTTCTACACTGGAGCGTTATAATACTCTCTCACCTTTTTCTCTCTCCATATATTTTTGTGTACAGTACTAAAAAGCATCGCCCACTTTATTAGGTACACCTTTACAATCAAATCAATACAATTATGCTCTTGCAAACACTATTTACAATATACTCATATATCTCAAATGACATGCCATTCACTTTATTACCGTTATAAAATGACCTTTTCTATGTGCTCTATTTTTTTATTTGATTTTTCATTTACCATTGCTATTGTCTGTTCTTCATGTTCTCTCATGCCTCAAGGGAACACATCAGTGTCAGCAAAACATTTCCCCAGTCCATTCATTGCACTGTTTTTTCTTGTTCTATTTAAAACATAAAATGAATAATAAATAAAACGTTTCCTTAAACATGTAGGCGTGGGTCACTTGTGTGGATGCCTGCAGCTCCTCATCCTCTAAAAATACCATAAACAGATTCCATGTCTCGGTGTTGTCATCTTAAAATAGATAGTGATGCTGATCGCTCGAGCCTGTGAGTGGAATTCTGGCAACAATCATCTTTGTACAGTCAGTCGGAAATAAACAAACAAACAAACAAAGAAAAAAAAACAGAGGTAGAATATATCAGATCTGCACTATGATTTCCTTGGATACATTTGAAATGTACTGAGATGGATTTTGGGGATTTGCATGATCTCCTCATGTTTGTTTTCATTTTGTGTTCCATCCTTCCACATTCTAAAGACAGAAGTATCATCATCTGCAGGTTGCAGGTTCGACCCTCTAACATCTGATATCGTCTGATGATTGCTCTCAGCTCCCCTGTGACCTTCAAAAGGATAAGCAGCATATGTGGCGGATTGATATGTCCGTTAGGGGCGGGGCCTAACAGCTGACAGATGTTTGCACCAGATATTATTGATGATTCCTATTATTATCTATTTGAAAGGTGCTGTCGGTAGGACCTCGCATCTGTTTGAGAGCTGAGTGTGATCATTCTGGGCCACTGTAGAAATATACTAATAGTAACATGACAGTATGGTGGCATCCATAGAGACGAGCCACGTCTGATTTATATCCCGAATATATAAATGTGTCAATTCCAGTGGGTTGGAACAAGTGATTGTTCACTCATTAGAACAACAAATCCCCACGCGGCCCAAATACCACTTTTTCTCATAGACCACAATCGCAATTTAAATACCTGTAAGACTCTTTAGCACTGAGCACGCTCTGTGGGCCACATAACTAAACCAGGAAGACAGGATTGTTGTTTTTTTCAGCAAATGCACCAGTAAAGCAACTTCCATAGACTTGAATGGGGTCATGTGATCTGGACGTGGAGTACATCCATTCATGAAAAGATTACAGACCTTGAAACATATAATAGATACAGATAGATGGATAAATAAAATATAATAGAGCCATAAGAGGTAACTGTAAAGGATGTTTCTTCCATTTACCCCTGGAAACAAACATCTGCACGGGAGCTAATGTTTTCCCATGTGATCACAGTTTTAACCTCTTACAGTGTTTTTACTGCTGCGTCTGGTTTAACTGCTCCATATGTCGCTGGGTAGTTTTACAGCGCACCGTCTCTTTTATGAGATTATGACATGGTTCTGCATCCGTCCTCAGTTTTCCATTTATCTTGTTTACAGCTGCAGAGGCCTGGAGCTTCTCCCAGCATGCAGTGGGTGCAGAGCGGCCGGGACGACGACACGCTGCTGCTGTTTAGGGCTAAACATGTTCGCATTCACACCTACGGGGGGAACACGGAGCTTCCAGGACACGCAACCTGCATGTGGGAGGAGAGCGTAGCACCTGGAGGTAACACGAGGGGAGAACACGTAAACATCAGCGCACGCCCGCTGGAGGAGAACAAAGCACAACCGCCTGCGATTAAACGCCTCACTGAGTTAAAATATGAAAATACAGGAGGCTTATGTAATGACTTCACACCTGAGGCTGGACTTTAAAGAGGTGAGGATGCATGGAGATGGGGGGGGGGGGGCGTACGTCGGAGGGGTGACTACATGCCTCAGCATCACCCCTTCCTTCTCAGCGCCTGTAGTCGGGTGTAACCCGCCATGTGCTGGAGCGCGTGCGGCGGCGTGTCATCGGAGCCGCGGTGTGAGGATGACTCATCACATATGCGCTCGCTCACACCGCCAGAGCTCCGGCGAGGCCTCGCCTGCAGGTGCACCCGTGCCGAGCGGACACTGTGACTGCTGCTGCTGCTGCTGCTGCTGCTGCTGCTGCTGCTGCCTGGAGACAGATGCCCCGTCCAAATACTGCACTAAGTGCTCAGAGAGATAATTAGGAAATAATTCACTGATGCTGAAAATAAAGCGCATGCACAGGAACTTTGGGGAATCGCTGGTAATTACTGTCTCGCTGCTGTTTACACGACACGTTCATGGCGTTTATAATGACTCATCACTGTACACGGCTCGGCCCGTGTTTAAAACACACACACACACACACACACACACCTCCACACGGGAGGGAGGAGCCTGTATGGGAATGCAAGGTTTGGCAATGATCTTTATTGAATGCAGACGTTTCAGTGAAGGATGGAACTATGAAGATTCAATCAAATCCTGTTTGCATAAACTCTAAATCTGGATAACCTTCGTTGAAATGAAAGGGTGAGATGAGGAGGATACAGCTGGAACAATCACCAGTACTGTCTCTAAATTCTACGTTATGCACCTTTACGTGCTGTTAGATCCAGATCCATGAATGATAATTCCAAGGTAGTGTGACTAAAATATGCTGAACAGGACACAATAAAAAAATTTTTTAAAAACATTTAGAAAATTAAGATAAATAGATAAATTCATTCATTCGTTCATTCATTCATTCATTCATTCATTGTTTTACTAAATAAATTAATTGATTAATGAATTAATAAAAATGAATTTGAAAAAAAAATCTATGATGAGGCTAATAATTATGGAAGTGGATAAACGTGCAGTTCACAGAGCGGCCACTAGAGTGAATCCCCACAGACTCCCATGTTAAGATGGTGCTTTGACTGAATAAGGAACAAGGTAATCACAAGGAGGTTGTGGTAAGTCTAAAAACACCCAGTATCATCGTCAGTGTTGATGGAGTTCTCTCTGAGTGGAGGTGTTGACATGCTCATAGCTACACCAGAGGTAATACGTGTCCTGGAATCAATAACGGGTAATAATACGTCTGTGAGCTTCAGAGAACAGTAATAGAGCTGCAGTCGTCTTTATGGCGCATGTGTCAAACACAATATGGATTTAAAGCGCAGGCTTCATTACGCCACAACACACTGAAGTCAATTCCAGCGCATCCGCAAGGCCCTCATTCATTTACGCACTCATTCACTCCAGGATGCATCTTCGAATAGTGTTGACCTGCAGGGCCCGTGACCATCTGTGCCCCCCCCCCTGCTCCCCCCCAGCCCCCACCACCTCCCCTCGCAGAGTGAGGAAAAACTCCAGCTGCTCCTT
>JAFBJT010108851.1:18166-35253 GCA_016785325.1 Chascanopsetta lugubris
CATACCCCCCCCCCCACCCAACCACTACCCGCCCCCCCCCCTCCGCCTGTATCGCCACGCTGGTTTTCATCATATTTATTATTATTTCATTACATCAGATTAACCCAGTGTCACCGCAGCTCTGTGAGCTGTACGTCCTCTGCACACGGCACAATGGGCCTGTGAGGTCATCAGACATTTCACCGAGATGATGGAATTAAAAATGGTGGATGCGGTGATACTGAGCGGCTGGTTCAAAACGGTTATTTACATCAGGGACATGAGATTGTTTACATGATTATCAAATGCCGCTTGACAGCGATGTCCAGGATGTCTCGGTCGTCGCTGCCGCATCCTCGGCGGTGCTTTTAAGCACCGCGGCACTGACCCGCGGGCGTTTGTGTTATCAGCCTCCAACAGCCGAAGCGTTTTCACGTCCGTGCACCGAGATTCTGCGCGTTTCCTGTTTGAGTTTGTACGGGAGGCCGCCTCTGGCGTGCTGGTTTAGGATCCCCGGTGAGCCACGCTCAGCAAACTCCCTGACATCTTCCCAACCATTCCTTTCTCAAAAATGTTCATTAAAAAACAAAACAAAAACAAAGAAATTTCAGCAGATCTGCCCCAGGGGGGGAAGCAGGGAGAATTCACGCATCATGGAAATTCGAGCATGAGTACGTTAATTGACAAACATGAGGTCGGTGGCGGTGTGAGAAACAAACAGCTTGCTCTGGCAGGAGAGAAGGAGCAGGAGCATGTGAGGGACAGAACGTGACCCTGCATCATGTCCAGCACTGAAGACACACGATGATTGATGTCTGCAGGAAAAATACTCAGGCTCTTCTGAAAAGCTCAGAGATTCTAAAATCAAATAGTCTCCAGGCTGGAAACCCATCAGAGGATCAACCGTTATTCTCTTTTATGTTCTAGAGTAAAAGCAAAGAGGTGGAGCATTAGCAGAGCTGGAGATGGGCTGAGTGTCAGTCACGAGGCCACGCCCCTTGATTATGCACAATTTCAACTGGCAATAAAATAGAAATTAGCGGGATGTGACGATCGTGTTTCATTCAACTGTTGAACATTTTAACATGGGAGTCAATGGGGATTGACTCGCTTTTGCCTCAAGTGGCCACCCTGTGAAGTGCAAGTTCCTCCACTGCCTCATATCCAGAGTTTCAACCTGACATGACCCAACTTAGGTAGTTACCAGTCACCTCCACTAAGGAGGTGATGTTATGGTCCTGAACGTCTCTGTCTGCTCGTTAACGGGATTGAACCAAACCAAACTGTCTGGATTATAGTGAAACTACTTGAAGACCTGATCCTGGATAAGGATCAGGATCAGGAGGAGGATCTGGGCTTGTTTTAAATGTTTTTTGCAAATCATTGTTGTTGATTTGTTGGGTGTTTAAAAAAAAAATCTCACTAATCTCTCAGGGAATAATTAATGGACCTTTGAGAGAAAAGTGATTTTAATGGGACTGATGTAGTTCAATCATGTCTTGTTATTTATCTATTTCTCTTTATCTCACTAAGTTCGATCATTTTGATTCAGCTCATTTTTTTGCACCCTCTTTTTTTCACAATTCCTCTTTGGGGGGGGATCCTAAAAACCTTTCTTATTTTTATACTTTTATAATCATTGTATTTTAATAATACAATATACAAATGTAATATACAAATTAAAATGAGAACGGTGAGTCTTGACTGGGGGGGATCTACTTGTAAATGTGAACAATTGCATTAATAGAAGCATTGAAGCTGCTAAATTAAATATAAAAGTGCACAAGTCAATGATGAACGGCCACTTCATGATACATTGTCTATTATGTTCGTTCAAACTTCACTTTCAGGTGCTTCTCCCTCAGGTCACTTCAGACCTGTCCGACTTAATTACATTAGAGGGGACCAACAGGTTGTCAGCCGGGCTTACTGGCTTTACAATTAACAGAAGGGAATAAGGCTCCACACACACACACACACACACACACACACACACACACACCTCCACACACACACACACACACACACACACACACACACACAGGGATTAAGTGGCAGAATAAAGCCCTAGCAGAGCAGGCTGTACGGTCACACGTCTCTGGCTCTGATCCAAAGGATCAATGTGAACAGGTTCACCTGAAGTGTGTGTGTGTTTGGATTACGGAGGTTAGTCACACCAGGCACAGGGGACTGACCTCAAGGTGGATTTCGGGAGCTCGGGCTACGCTCACAATAACATGTTTTGCTCGTAGAGAATAAAAAATGAAAAATCAGAGGGGATTATCTCTGTATCATACATACATTCTGTGCACTGTGCACACACTGACACCCCTGGAAGCAGACATCAGATTATTCTAAGCATGGCTGAGCAGGTGTAAACAGGAAGGCGTGTTAGTTGGCAGCTGGAGAGCTGAACCCGAGATTTCCCTCTCGTCTTGAATCGAAAACGAGCCGTGGACAACATTTCTGAGAGCGTTTTTCTCTTATCTCACCCCACCTAACCTTACCCCACCGCACTGTACTATACCTGAGCTAACCCCACTTTACCAAAATGTGAGAATCCTTGACTTGTGTTTATCAAACTGTGGCAGTCACCCAAAATCCAGTGCAGAACTCCCTCTTGCAGTTGGATTCGGAACTTTAAGGTGAGACCGCAAACTCCTGGTAGAAACTCTGACAGTGCAGCTTCCGCAGCGCCACTTTATCCACCGCATGCTACAGTGCAGGTGTGAGCCTGAGCTGCACTGGAGCTGAAACCCGCTTGTCATGTTCCAACTTATAAAGAAGTGCACTCACAGCTCAGTGGCATGATTTCAGCAGAGAGAGTCTGAGTGAGGAACATCAAAACTCTGATGTCAGTCCTCCCAGCTGAGATGACACCTCGCCTGAGGTAAGACACCGTGCACTCCCCCCCCTCCTCCTCCTCCTCCTCTCCCCCCCTCCTCCTCCTCCTCCTCTTCCTCTTCCTCCTCTTCCTCCTCCTTCTCCTCCTCCTCCTCCTCCTGACACGAACAGGCTCGGCTGGCGCCGCACATCCAAACACATTGTCTCCCGATGCATTTGATCATAACTCTGCCACTGTAAATCGCTCAGCGCCTCCACCCACGGAAATCAGTTGACACATCAAAGCCTCGGAGGGAGGTTTGATAGTGCGGCGCCGTGCCGACACCGTGGGATGGGGTGGAACGTGTTCTCGCTGTGGGAGCACGGAACACGTATTTTGGAGGGAGAGCACTTTATGTGTGATGACAGACGTGTCAGAGTACAGATCCAGCGACAAAAGGTGCAGAGGTTGTACCTGTTCTCTTTGTAGCGGAGCTGATGCAGTGGGAATTCTGCCAATCGGAACGCAGCCTGACCGTAATACTGATGTGGCTTGCAGCTCTGGACTCTGCGCTCAGTTCCCCAGATTCAATTTCTATTAGTGTGAGATTGTCTCAGGCGCTGGTTGCCGTGCCAACGTGTCCTTGGACAGATGACTGAACCACAGAATGACCTTTGTGGCTGTGGCAGCAAAAAGTGATGGAGCAAGTACAGTTCACCTGGAGTGAGCCCAAACTTCTGTTTGATGTTTCTATGAGTATCTTCACTTCAGTGTTGAGTGCGCTCACGGAGGTTATGAGCATGTACGTTTTATCAGCGACCTCTGATACATACAACTATGACGTACCACTCTCGAGTCCTGCATCTTATGAGTGACTCTAAGTTAGTCTTCCAATTATTTATTATTGTGAAAACTTTAAAGTGTGACATTTCTTCTCACACACTGATCTTGATTGATCCTATCATGTGGCATAGCTTATGATATACATAGATATATTGAATAATAATAATAATATTACTGCTACTATTACTACTACTACTACTACTAATAATAATAATAATAATAATACTAATAATAATAAGAATAATAATAACACTAATCGTTGCCATTATTATTATTATTATCATCAATATTAGCAGTAGTATTCGTAATACATAAACAAATAAAATAATCAAAAAAGATGACATCGCAAACAGCAATAACGACATCAACAAATACAACAATTAGAAAATTGATTAGACTCAACTAAAATAAAGCAGACTACACATGAGCTCCTTGTAACCACCTCGCATTAAGCGCTTTCACTCCAGAGTCAAATCTAAGTCAATAGTAAAACCACAAAGTTTGCTCATACACTTGCATGCTCATGTGTTCATTCTCTCTCTCAGAGGTAGACAGATCCAGGCTCAGTCAGCTGACCTGATATGTAAAAATCACTAAGCCAACCACACCATGACCATGCTGAGGTCACAGTGACATGTGTCTTCCCAATGACCACATTGATTCATATTTAAAAAGGTCTCATAAATAGAATCCGTGTCAAAGTATAGTAACCGTGTCCTTGTTTCACATGTCGATGGGTTGAGATCGATGTGGAACACGTGAGGCACTTTAAATATGTATCAGGTGTCTTTTGGATCACTCGCATGAACATACATATGTAATTATACTCCTTGAGCTTGGGCTCGATCTGATATAATATCATATGATATGACCCCCATCTTCCTGGTTGGACAAATACACTGAGACACCTTCACTGGAACAATTGATGTCATTTCATTCTTTCACAGTTCCAAGTGTGAAAAGCTTGAGAGATGCTGAGTCTCGTGGGTTATAGCTTTAGCGTGGTGCTGTCAAAGAGGTGTGAAAATCTAAAGAATGAAAACGTTTAAAAAGAAATATCTATCCTCTGGCAAAAGTTTAAAGTGTCTCCATAGTGCGAGAGGGTGAAATGACAGACGGCATTAATGAACCTTTGTAGCCTGAGACGTGAAAAGTTCTAAAGGGACAGAGGGAATTGAGGCTGAAGGCTCGAGGCTCGGGTGTGTGTGTGTGTGTGTGGGGGGGGGGGCTGCAGATCTCTGCGTCATGTTGAAACCAAACTCTACACGATGGAGTTATTGATTAAATGTTCTCTTAAAAGGGGAAGCTTCGGACGGATACGGTCACACCAAGGTTTCCACTGTGGGGACACGGAGACACTGGTGACCTGACAGATGAAGAGGCTGTGAGTGGGTATGAGAGAAATGGAATCCATCCAGGCTGGAACTCACAGACGGAGGTAAGTGTCAAAGTATCTGCAATGACTTTCCAACCGAGTAATGAAGAGACACTGGACCTCCAATAAATACTTCACAGGGTTCACGGACCTGCGATAAAGGAAAGTTATTTTGGAGAATTGTTGGAGCTGCCTCACCAGAAAGTGTCACTTGGAGTGCAAGTCGTACTACACTTTCAGTATATAAGTTAATATCCTTCTCCTACATGAAAGACGTGTTCATATTGAAAACATGAAAAGTGGATTAGCCCAAAGGAGTTAGCGAGTCATCCAGTAGGGGGCGCTTGACCCATCAGTGTAAACAATGATGTCATGCAGTTTTACTGTGTAAAAATAGGAGAGGAAGCTATCCAGGTACTATTTCTTAGCTTAAAAAAGATAAAGCTGCCCTATTACACAATTGCAATTCTTCAGGTTCACCTGTAGGGGGCGGTGGAGACCAAAATGTGTATGAATTTGACCAAAATAGCTTCTGTTACTACACTCGAATTTAAAAGTGGGTATCCAACAACCACATATACATTCAAAAAAGATGGTAATTAAGTCTGGTTGCCTGGCAACCAAGGCACAACATATACAAACACTGCTGATCCGTTTGTGACTGCTGATTGAGTTTCTGTGAGCTCCTGAGTCGATGGAGTTATTAGTTTACATTCTGGCGATTATTAATTCTAAAGTTATTTCTATCCATCATCCCTGTACTTTATTCATTTTTATATGTTCGTGTTATATTATAATTACAAGAAAGTGTGGCATATGTTATTGTGGCGTCCCGACAGGATTGATCCAAATATACTGATCCAACACGTACTCTCCCTCTCCCAGTCTGTTGTTTTGGACTTTGTCCAAATCCTCTGCTGCCGCGGCACCTATGTATTGTTGACGGGTTTATCAGGGCTTCACTTTGTTTTCTTTCCACTGAAACAGGAAGTGGAGCAGGGATTCTTCAATAACGCAGACTTCAGGTACATCGCAGCTCTGCAGTACACAGAGGTAAGAATGTAAGTACATTGTTTGCCCAAAATAAATACTGTAATTAATCCTTGAATCTCGGCCACTCAAGAAGAAGAATTAGGCCGACCAAGGGCACATTGACGTGGGTGTTTGAGCAGCAGCGACTGGTTGGTTTGTGGGATTTGGAGGCGTGACCTCGCTGCAGTCACCTCGCCGCTCTGCCCCACAGAGCTGAATGAAACAGTAATTGGCCACAGACGCCGGGGGGAGGAGTTGCTGAGATTTGGAGGGAAAGCACATGCTGTGAGCTTCCCTTTCATGGTGACCATGTTCCTGATTTGGCACAATTCTGCCCTCAGGGAGGATGCAAACAGCTGGGCGACACACACCCACCCACCCACACACACACATGTATGCACACACATGGGCCTGTATTCCCAATGCCCATGCAGACTTTCAATTTCCTGCTTTGACTTCCATGCCTGAATCAGAGGGTCTGAGCAAACTGAAAGAAGTGGAACAGATAAACACACACACACACACACACACACACACACACACACACACACACACACACACACACACACACACACACACCTGCTTCAACACTACAGAACTGTGGTACTGCTGCTGCCTCTCTTGATCATGAGGTACACAAGTATGATTGAGTTTAAGGAAACTCAGATGACATTCAAAGTAAAAAGGCGAAACTATGTAATAATGATAATAACAATAACAACAACAACAATAATAATAATAACAATAATAACAACAACAACAACAACAATAATAATAATACTTATAATAATAATAATAATAATGATAATAAATAGAATTGCAAACTACATAAGCAGTTTTTCCCTGCCCCACGTGTATCAATTATTGCCTGAGATTGAACCATTGCTGCAGATAGATTCCTATGACATCCCATAATATCCCAGATATCCCCTTAAAGTTCATCTTCTCTTCTTTTAGGAGCAGTTTGAATTTCATCCAGCCTATTTGAATTAATTCTATCTCGCCCAAACGGTGCCAGAGTTGCGGCCATGTAAAGAGCAATTGTTCTACATGGTGTGGACAGCAGCTGTGGAGCTGTCCATGGTGCTGAATCAGCAGAACTGGCCTCAGTGCAGCCAAGCAGCAATTACATGTGTCTCAAGCTGGATTTTGGGTATGTTTCAAATGTTTGTGTTGCTATAGATGAACATAAAGCTTTAGTGGAATCTACTGAGGGGGGTGTAGCCACATGAAGACCCCCTGCTGCACAGGGCTCTGCTGGGTCAGTGTTTGTTCTCAGCAGGACTTTAAGTAGAAGCACAGACCTGCTCCGGTTTATACTGGAAGTGTTTACACTGCATAGGTGGAGGCTCCCTGAGGTTTGCATGGATGATCAAAGGGACCACAGCTCTGTGGTATTGACAGGTCGTGATGGGTCGCAGCCCTGTATGGATGTTTACCCGTGAACTCGCACAGCTGTTCATGCGCGCTGCCATTTAAAGCCAAGCCCCTCCCTCCTACCTGTAAACAACCTCCCTGTGTTTACACAGCGGTAAACACAAACAACAAGTCTAAATGTTATTCCCACTGTTATGTCAGCGGCTCCAGTCGGTCGGGTTCACGCTTTGCATGACAAAGCAGCTGAAGCGGCTCCCACCTGTGTTAACACTGCTCTGCCAGTATACGACCGACACCGCTCCCTTATTTACGCTGTGAGTTAACTGGAGTCTGCACTCCCCTGAATAAGCCCCTCCCCCTCACTTACACACACACACACACACGCACACACACACACACACTGCAGCATGAGTGTGGGAGGATTAGCTCGTATTACATGCTTTTCTATAGTGCTAGCCTGAACGAATCCTTTTCTCTCCTCTCTATTCTGCTGACTTAACACTGTGTGTGAGTCCATGTGTGTGCGTGTGTGTGTGTGTGTGTGTGTGTGTGTGTGTGTGTGTATGTGTGCGTGTGTGCCTGCGAGCGCTGTAAACCAACACCAGCCTATTGGACGAACACCTGCCCTTGTAAAGACTTATCAGATTTTATAGGGAGGCCCCTGTTTTGCTTTCTAATTAGACAAAGACGTGGCCACACGCGACAGTGATGCTGACCCTCCTATCTACGGACTATTCCTTTAGGACCTTCATCACGTCCCCCCTGGGATCATATTGTCACCTGGGTCCCCAGACGCCCTTGGCACTTAATGAATCAATGGATGTGATTGAGTGACCTCGGTGTGTGAGACATAATGAGCTGCTGATTAAAATCGTTACAGGAGCGAGTGTGGATACTGTCGTGGCTCACAGGTCACACACCCACACCCACACCCACACTCACACTCGCTGGAATGTGAAATGCAAGGACTGGGAGATAATTAAATATCAGCCGTCTGCTTGATACTATACTATGACAGGGTTTATTTAATGACGTGCCATATACACGTAAGACCAGGAGTTCATTAACATGAGACAGTGGTATCAAAGAGTCCATCGTCCATAGATGGGGACACTGACGGAATCGACCGGTGTTGGTCATGTTATGAAAAAAAGGAACTAGTTACAGTTATTTCATCTAAAAAGTAACTCATTCATTCACCGAGTCACTGCTTTTTAAAAGTAACTAGTTGCTGCAATTCATATATACTGTATATATATATATATATATATACCTCACATTGATCATCCACCCACTGCTCTCATATGAAGTCATTCTGCCAAAGTGGGATTAGTTAGTGAGATTTACAGTGGATATAAAGGCACCGTCTGAAACCTGAATTCATCTGCTCATATAATGATCATACAAATACAAATCGAATCCATGTGTGAGTCATTTCACGTGGCTGTGTCGACCTCACACAGTCAATAAGCCTCAGTCCTCACTCTCTTATCACACCACTAGAATCTGGATGGAGGATCAGAGGTATATTAGAAAATGGAAAATGGAGTATCGGACTCAGCCATGAGTCATGACGTGACCGGTTTGTCAATCACCACCAACATCATCTCAGACTTCTGAATGTGAATATGGAGGAGTCTATGTTTTCGTATGACCACTCTCTGAATGCGCTGAAGGACAAATACTGCATTTGTTAAGTACACAAAACATTAAATACTAAGTGAGTATTTCAATTTCAGGGTTCAGTGAGAAAAAATATATGTATACAGTGTTTATACTGTATGAGTATATGTATACATGCTTATGTTTACATGTGGACATGTGTCTCTGATTGTCTTGTTTACATGTGTGTATCAAACACTACATGCAAATATACATAATTAACATTTGTATCCATTAAATTCAGTGTTTTCATTGGTCGAACATCACATTGTCAAGAAATAGTCACGTCCCTACATTCCACCCTCACCAATTATTGATGAGTCATGACGTGTTTTCTTTTTCTTTTTTGATTTTCTTATGTAAGACTTTACTGGGTTTGAGTTCATGAAAGAGAATAAAGAGTCAAACCGTGGGGCGATGAAAGACACACTGAAGAGTCCATGTGACACAACAACACATTTCTGGCTTGATGGCAAAACAACAACTTGTGTGTCTGATGTAAACAAACCCAAATGTGTCAAGGAAGATAAAGCCTGTGTTCACACATTCTGACACTTTAAAGAAAAACTCACTAATATTTCTCTCCATAAAACCTGCATGTTCCAGGCCGCTGACCTCTGAGCGTGCCACAGTGTGGGTGGACGGACCCACAGTGTGGAGGGTGTGTGTGTGTGTGTGTTGGGGGGGGGCGTCTGTCACAGTGGGCAGCACAGAAAGGCAACAAATAAAGTGATAAGTTTTAATGAAGCTTCAGAGGAGGATGCCTCCAGGGGACACTTCTCCAAAAGTGTTTCTGTTGAGCCTGACGTCTTTCCAATACAACCTGCTCCGCTCGATACGGCTCCGTGTGGGTCATTGGCCACAGACTGCATCAAGCTCCATCACTTTAAAGGGACATTACGCGAGGAAAAAAAAGAAAGAATCTGTAATACTCATAGGTGGAGAAAATACCTGGATCCAATGCTCATGCGCTTTTGAATTGGTCATGATAATAACGTTTTTAAACATGTAAAAGGTAACATGTACTTTATAAAAAGGGTTAAAATGTATATTTCAGGTCTTACTGAGATAAGACAGTGAAATATTGAATTCTGTACATTTAAATATTTTATTCAAAAATGCTACTTAAATTATTATTCAAATTATATATTTTTAATCCATTTAAAATATGTTAATTCAAGATGAACAAAGAATAGTGTCTTTTAAATAACTGACAGATGTTTTCTCAATGTTTAATATGGGTGCAGATATTTTATAAAGTATAATCTGGTCCCACGTGATTTGAAATGAGTATCATACAGTATGTAAATAAATGCAAAATGATTTGGAGTAACTTTGAATTAATTAATTAATTGAATTTAACATATGTAGGTGGGTAGGTAAAAAAAAAACGATAATGAAGATAATGATAAAGCAAATAAAAAACTGTATTGTTGATCATTCATAATTAGAGAAACTAGTTTAAATTGATGTTTGAATGTGAATTTAAAGTCATATTTTAAATTGCACCAGGCGTCCTCCAGTTATAGCAGCATTGCCTTTGGGCAACACTGTCTGTGTCTGTGTGAGTGCTTTTCCAGATCAGAGACATACATTCTGTTTTTGGGTCTGACTCTTTCCTTCCATTTATATCTTCACTTTTCTTTGCAGCCTAAAATAATCCCTGAATAATCCCTTATTTAAACAAAAGAGATTTATAGTTAATGTCATTACATTGGACCGATGATATTATCAGGCTGCATATGCTCCTCTTCAGATGCCTGGCTTAAAACAGATTGATGACCGACCCCCGCACCATTTTCCACCTAATCTACTAATATGCTGATGTGTGGCCGGTCAATATCACAGTATATTCAGTCTGGCTCTTTTTTGCTGAGGCAGCAGGGGATCTTGAGACGTCGGGGGATGGAGAAGATGTTTTTGTGCCATTGAGGAAAAGCAGGAAAAGCTGCAGAGGGGAGATAAAGAGGTCGACTCAGATTCAGTCTGATTCATCAACACAGCCAACAACCTCACAACAACTCATGAGCTATAATGTAGTAAAGATGTCAACTGCTTGACGTAAGCACGAGGGTTCGCTTCCAGGCGTTTTTCCTCTGATGGAGCAAAAGCAAACCATTCTGACACCATTCACTTTAGAAATCCTCTTTTTTCTCCCTCATCCGCTATGGGATGTTAGAACGAGTCAGGGGCTGAGATGCATTCAGGCAAGTGACAGCGAGGACAGAGAGGGGGTGAGTGCACGTCCCCACTGATGTGACAGCAACACACAATGTGAGTAAGTCACTCAGATACATTAAAGATTCAAAGTTTGAAAAAACTTCCATCAGGTTCGCTGTTTTGTTCCCCCCACTTCCTGCCTCACCAAAAAAGGGCAAAGAGGCGGAGCACAGGTAGAGCTGGGGTGGGCCCGAGGTGCTGTCACAGCGCACACAGAAGGTCGGCCCAGGTGTCACCCAGGAGGCCACGCCCCTTAATTATGCACAATTAACTACTAACTACTAACAGCAATGGAATAGATAAAGATAAAGCCCCACACAGTTATCACGGGAAACATGTGACTGATGAAACATGAAAACTGTAGTTATATAAAATATCAAATGTAAAAAATATTAATAAAAGAATATAAAAAGATAATGAAATAATAATAAAAAAAATTTTTAAAAAGAATGTGAACAGAATAAGATAAAGTAATAATAAAACAAAAATAAAATGTTAATAGAATAACATAAAATAGAAATAAAATAGAATAAAAATAACTGAGTGGAACATTCCCCTCCTGCACACGCTGACTGCTCCTCCTCAGCGCTGCAGGAGACTCTGGAATCTCTGCATTGTGGTGGATTTCACAGAAAATCCGTCTCAAATCCTCCATATAGGAATCAATCAACGGCCACTGAGTGTGACAACGTCAGGCACATTCTCACCACACACACTCTCCCTAATTCATGGTGCCGACGACCTCGGCCGAGTCAACCCTACGTGTGGAGCCTTCTGTCAGTTGTTTCTCTGTATACCATAAATAGTGTGCACCAAGGGGTGGTGTTTAACATATACATGCCAAAACTGAGTGTTTATAAATGTGATAAGAAAGTCCCGCTAATGTTCTAACCATATTTGTGACATAGCGTCATGCTGTCAACATGTTGACCAGAGTTTCCGTGCGACAGAATGTTGCCCGGAACCATATGCATGAGGACGGCAGCAGCTCTGCCGCCACTCGCGGACCGGGAGACAATAGACGGATGATGAACGACGAAGATGAACGGCATCCCGTCCTGCCGAGTGTCGCTCTGAACAAATGAATTCTAAGGGGCGCTGCTCATCATCTCGATGAGCTTTGGCCTCGCTCTGTTTCCGCATAAATCATGTTAACCCTCTCATTTTCAAGTTCATTCATTTTTAAAGGTGCTCGTCGTCCTGTCTGAGCGGCCGAGGGCCTCGCGGAGGCATCAGAGGGATCTGATTACTGGGATTCCATTAAAGCACAGAGTGCAGAATACTGCGTCACGTTCCCGGGAATGCCAACTCTACTATCTGTCATAACTCACAGCTGTCACCGCCGCGCTCCCTGCAGTATGCAAATGAGGCCGGGCCTGTCCAAGGATATCGGTGGGAAAGGGAGGCAATAAAAAGTGTTACAATGCCTCTATAAAGCGAGATTGATCCGTACCGTGACAGGACTGCCCACATTTAGAAATATGGAAGACAGTGTAATACTCAAAAGGGATTTCAGAGGGATGGGTTAGAGGGAACTGTCTGATTATCCCTGGCCTTTAGTCTTGCCTGGGAAAATACATTTGATTTGATTCCATTTGTTAGATTATTTATTATTATTTTTTTGTATTTGTATATGTATCATTCTTATTATTTTCTGGTCATATCTTCTTTTCTTCTTCCTCAGAGATCTGTTGTTAGAGCTGCCCTTCAATCGGGCCATACCATGTGTTGCAGAGCAACACAGTGGAAGTCTGTGAGTACCAGCTGGGCAGAGAGGAACAGGAACCTTAGGTCTGACCAGTTTGCAGCTTTCACAACACACACACACACACACACACACACACACACACACACACACACACACACACACACACACACACACACACACACACACACACACACACACACAGGCTAGGCTCAGACGGACATGCATATTCAGAACCAGTCACTACATCAACAAGCGGCTCTTTGTTGACATCTGCCCCAAATCCTCCAGCCGTGTTCATTAACCACAAAGTGACGTTTGATTGGCTCTTAGGCCTCAGACGAAGAAAGAGGTGAAACTAATGAAGGATATAGAATAAGATCTGACAAGAGTGAAATGATGAGTTATCAGCATGGTTTTCACTTTAAAGGTGCAGTGTGTAAAATGTCGGTCATTTTTGTAACTTCTTAAAATATTAGAGAACAAGTAGATACTGACAGGCTCACGAATGTACAATCACCCAAATGTTTCTTTTTCCCCCATAACCCATAAATGAGCCCATTAAAGGTGCAGTGTGTAAGATTTGGTGACCTCAAGAGGTGAAGTTGCATGTTGAACCAATCACCTCACCCTCACCCTTCTGAACATGCAGGAGAACCCATGGAAGACTTCAGTTGTCATTAAAACTCAAAAGAACTTTAGCACATCCACTTTTACTATGAGAGGACCGGCTCCTCAGGAAAAAATACATTAGGTCATGGGCTCATTTCAGCGTAATGGAAAAAAAAGAAAACATTTAGGTGATTATAAATTCATGAAAATATCAGTATGTAACTTTTTTGTAATATTTATAGAAAATCTTATACACTGCACCTTTAATATATATTTGCATGAGATGGGCGTTTCCTGTCGGCGGAGGCCGCCATGTTTTTACAGTAGCCCAGAGTGGACGTACTAAACATCCATTGAGTTTTAATGACAACCGAAGTCAACCTCAGGTTCTCCTGCATGTTCAGAAGGGTGAGGCAACATGCAACAACTTCGCCTCTAGATGTCACCAAATCTTACACACTGCACCTTTAAAGCAAGTGACCTTTAGTCAACGTAGATGCCCCACTCATCTTCCTCTGTAGTCACTCCATCACGCTAACTCCCTCAGATACGTCCTCCCCATTCTCCTCTCCCTCCATACGTCTTCCCTCGTTTCAGCAGCATGAGGCCGCAGACGAGTGGAATGGTCGCGGATCGCACGGCGCTCGGCTCAATAACACACAGAATGGGACAATAAAGCTGCGGGCTGCGCCTTTATTGTGGTGCATTTTGCTGCAGTGACTATGTAACATAATTCCATGTGACTCCTCAGATTACAGATAAGGCTGATAATGTGTGTTTCCTCTCTGCGGGTGAATCAGAGATAAAGCTTCCCCCTGTCATGTGTTCAGGG
Organism: Chascanopsetta lugubris; assembly: GCA_016785325.1. Classification (NCBI taxonomy): domain Eukaryota; kingdom Metazoa; phylum Chordata; class Actinopteri; order Pleuronectiformes; family Bothidae; genus Chascanopsetta; species Chascanopsetta lugubris. The sequence continues at coordinate 32,628 of JAFBJT010108851.1, forward strand.
TGAACGTGAGTTCATGTATTTGAGGGAGAAGAAGAATGGAGATGTGACGCTCACACTCCAGCTCCTCACACACTGAGAGGTTTGTACTGGAATGCAGGATTCATGCAGCCTGAGGGGAGGCGGGGCTAGACTCTCAATGTATTCTTAATAATACAGACATTTTCACTTTGACTAAATAAATTGATGAAGGATAGATGGAGATGGAGATATATAAACGGAAAGAGGTGGTTGGATGAAATGATGGATGCATGATAGATCAATGGACAGACGGGCGAATAGACAGACAGAGATGTACGCACAAATAAAGTGTAGAAATAAATACAAATATATTAGAATTTATTTTATATGAATTTACAATACATGTCAATATGTTTATGTCAGTGTATATTTTTCCTCTTCAAACATATATAGCAAGAATATAAAGAATACACACCATGTATCTTAAACTTCATATATATAATAACATTTGTGCAGGAATTAATCATATAATATATATTCTTAAATATTTTTTAGAATATATTCAAAGCGGTGTATTGAAATATATATTTGACTTACCTAAACTTCTACAATAAACATGGGTTAACTTTTCATACCACTGTTATACTCTATTCTTAGTTGAAACGTTGCAATCTTGCAGTTATAAACGATCAATCTAGAAATATATATTACATATATTATAGAGCTGTATGAATATGGTATATAGAAAAAGTATGCATCAGGGAATACGCTATAGGAGCAGAATGAATGGTTTAAAGAATAGCAGAGGTGAGCAGAGGTTGTTTTGATCTCACCTCCCCACGTCTGCACCCGCTGATCAAACCTCAGAGGGTTGACTCTGTACTGTGGCGCACACACTCTTTAAGTTATTTCCATTTAAACTAATCATACCCTGCAGGGCGACAATTTAAAGGCAAACTGAACAAGTGCACTTGTTTTTATTAAACTAACAACCATGGAGAAGTCAGTGTTTAGAGGCGGGGGCCATCACATAATCATCATCATCAACAAATAGAAATTAAAGTGGCTTTTTAAAGAGCTGATCTGCTTGAACTAAACAACATTAGACATTTGTTCCTCACTTTGCTTTTTGCTGCAGTAAAGTGAAGGAAACTTTGTGTTTCCAAGTCTAAAGTTGTGTTTGTTTCTGCAGTGTACCACTGTGCTGCAGTACTGCAGGGATGGACATGTCTGATTGTGCGGATCTGACAGAAGCACACTGAGAGCTGATCCATACACAAAGAATATGTTCACAGTCTCTGCGACTGACTGGGATCCCCAGGTTTCTCCTCTGGTGCTTTGCTGAATTCCACATTTGTTCTAAAAAGTATCAAATTCCTCCCTCGTGTCTTTCACTTCTGCCATCAAATGAACACGGCAATACGTGGGATTGCACAAAGAGAAGAATTATGTTGATGAAAATGACAATAATACAGAAGCTTATGGAAAGTTAAGTTTCAATGTTGACGAATGCTAAGATAAAGAGGACTTCCGGTTGAGGCGGCTACAGGACAGGAAGTTGTTCATTCATAACTTGCGTAATTTTGGGAAATTCTTTGAACTTTTGGGTTCGTTTTTTGCAAATCGCACAAAAAACCAAGGACGATGTCAAAAAAGTATATATTGTAATTGTAAAACAGAAAAACTAATGTGGTGGAAATGGGCGTGGCCTGTTGCAGCATCTTCCACCCCTGCCTCACTCTTTCCCTCCAAAGATGAAGAGCAACTTATGGGAAGCCTTCAGTTATCATTGAAAGGTCATGTCATGTCATGTCATGTCATCTTCTACCGCTTATCCAGTGCACTGGGTCGCGGGGTATTTCTACCAGTACACATAGGGCCTATTATGGGGTATCAGTGTCAAGGCCGGTGACACTACAGCAGAGCCCGAGTGGGATTCAAACCAGTGACCTTAGCTTCCAAAGGCAACTGCTCTAACCACTGAGCCACTGCCACCCCTTCATTAAAAAAAGTGTCTAGCGGAGAGGACCTTTGCTCACATACATTTGAAGGGTTCTTTGTTAGGTAATTAAACATCAATTCATACATTCAGGGGATTACACAAAATACAATTATTTTGATTTCTGCCCACAATAATTATGGTAATATAATGGTAATAATAATAGCAATCTTACTTTCCCAGTGTCTTTTGTTCCTGCACTGCTCTTAGTACAACAACAAACACTCAAGATATCATGAGAGATATATATATATATATATCCCCTCCCCCCTTGGAGATCACCTTGAATATAGTAATCAGTGAAGCATTCGGTTTTTACAATTTATATCTACTCCGATAAATACTGACGTGCCTGTTGGAGCCAGCGCCCATAAAATCAAGGGCCTATTTAATCACAATCCTGCCATATTAGTCTCCTCCCAGCCTGAACCCTGTCTGCGCTGAAGAATGGCCGCTCCTGCTTAGGGTCATCTCACAAGGCCTCTCATAAATTCCACCAGTGTTACCTGTCCGCTGCCACTCGCTTGATAACACTCATTATTGCTCAATGACCTGGAGGCAGAGCTTCACTTTGGGGGCTCAGCACCTCCAGGCCCCGGCTCTGAAAGCTCATCTCATCCTCGTAGCTCCATGCTGCCTTTAAAAGCCATAAAATCCCACCCCCCCCCC
>JAFBJT010108851.1:35633-57604 GCA_016785325.1 Chascanopsetta lugubris
ATACATAGATATGTACATGTGCGTATGTATATACATTTTGTATTATTTTGTATTATTTATTATCATTAGTAGTAGTAGCCACTGAGGGGTGGCAGTGGCTCATAGTACTATTCTAAGTAGAAATAGTATTATTCAACCGATGCTTAGAATGCCTTTATCTAAAGCAACATGCATCTGAGGGTGGATGGACAACCTGGGAATTGAACCCACAACTCCATACAATTGTTTGTCTCACTCTGTCCCTGTTGTTGTGTCTACTTCATCACCACAATTTCCTCAATGGGGATGAATCCAGTTCTACTCTATTTGACTTTATACTCTAACGTCGTTGTCATCGAGGTAACTCTGTTCATTCAAGGACAGACGATGATGACGGGGATGGAACACGATGCAGGATTAAAGCACAGAATGAGAGCTAAAGTGCGTGGTGGTCGGATGAAGCGCCCGTCCTTCAACTTAAACACTCCTCTAAAAACACTCACGCTGGAATATGTATATGCTCGGCTGAGGGGGAGAAGCCATTTGGACGTCGAGCGAACAGAGCGAGAGAGCCGGAGGAAGTTATTCACACTCGTGCTCATAGTTGTTAAAACCCTGTGTGCTTCACTTCAAATGGGCTTTAGAACAGCTTGCGGATGTGAACAGGGCAATGGAGCAACAACCATAATACACTGTGGGATGTTCACCCCAGGCAAACACTCTGTGATGCTAAGCACCTCTTTCAAAGGTGCCAAAGGAAGTCCATTGACTTCTGCAGGCTTTGTTTGTGCACTTGTTTCCATGGTGGGACTGAAGAGGGAAGCAGAACGACGACCCCCAAAGAAAAATCGATCTATTAACATGTTTCTCCTTTCAAAGCTCAAAACAGACCTCTGAGGACCAACCAGAAACTGGGTCAAACTACAAGTAACACTCCCCTGGAACAATGTATTCCTATATATGTATCCAGTATATTAATTTTCTTAGATTCAGTTATTCCTGAATCAATTTAACTGCAAAGTGTTTTTCCATATGATATACTATAATAAAATATAATATAATCTTCAACTGCTTATCCAGTATTCTGGGTCACAGGGCATTTCTACCTGTCCACATATCGGGGGTATCAGTGTCAGGGCCAGTGTCACTACAGCAGGGTCCAAGTGGGGTTCGAACCAGTGACCCTTGAATTCAAAGGCGACTGTTCTAACCATTGAGCTACTGCCTAATATAATATAATAATATGACATAACATAACACAACATAATGTACATACGTATTTTAAAAAAACAATAAGAAATATATTCTTAATTTATTGAAGAATAAACAAATTACTGCCACTTCCAGTATATTGCATATAATATATAAGAATATATAATATATGATCAATTCCATAGATACATATATGAAGTTTAAGATGCATGGTGTGCATTCTTAATATTGCATATAAGTATGATACATATATTATTTTCAGACTATGAATATATTATATATTAAAAATATATATTGTATATACATGTATTGTTGCCCGTCTCAATATATTAAAATATATTTTCGAATGTACTACATTATAATTCTCAATATAGGTCGATACATTTGATTTCATAAGGGCTGATATCTGACACATGTGGCTTATGAATATTGTAATTGAAGAAATGACAAATGAGTCTTCCTCTTATGTCGAGCCCCGTGGTGTTTTCCCAAAGCCCTTCTTCAAGTGTTGCCGTGTGGTTATTGTGTCGACGCCCTCCGCGCTGTGTAATCTCACTGTCACAGTCTCCACTTGAACAAAGTGAGCGCTCTCTCCTGCAGTCTGACTCTTTACCTGTCAGTTTCAGCACTACCACGTCTCCTCTCTGCACAACTCCTCACAACACTTTAACTGTCTGAAAGAGACACTCACACAAACTCCAAGGGGTTTATGTTCGTTCCCTTCAGAGACGGTTTCATGTAAAAGCGAATTAATGGAAACAAATTGGGATCGATTTGAATTCACTTTGGATTTTTCACACTGAACCATCTGTCGCACAAAGAAGATTACATTCTGTGAGCTGGCGTCTGCAGCGAGCGCGAGATTTTAGCGACTCGCGTTAAATGAATAGTTAGTATGTAACTCAATTTGTTCATTTTTCCATTTGAAACTGAAAACAATACAACAATTATAAGTCAAGAAAGTTAGCTTGAATGTTTAATTTAAGATCATCAACAACTATCGGGAACAAAAATATCATTGTATATAGATTTGGGCTTTTTGGTTATTTTAATCAATTCAACTGCCAAATTGCAATTGTAAGATAAAGAAAATAAATATAATTTAATGAATTCCTGTGTATGTAGTTCACGATGTATGGTGGAACATAATTGTATACATGCCAAGGGTACATCTGCAAAGTAGCATTAATAAATGTAATTATGTATTATGTATTTTAACAATATAATAATAATGTTAACTAAACAACTAAATAATGTTAGCCATCTGTTCACTAATAATTATGTTAGAAATTTGAGTTACTGTCACATCTTCAAATATAAATTAAGAAATATATTCTCTTTATATTGAACAACATATAAATGATTGCCTCTCTCAATGTATTGTTAAATGTGTAATATATATTATTTGACTGACTCCTCTTCAAAGGTATAATATCTTTAGTCTTTAGTTTAAGACGTACGATCTTTATATATTTTGTCAAACACGTGTTGCCACATGCAATATATGAAAATGCATTTTCTAACGTATTACATTTGAATTTTACACATATGTGAATATACATTGTTGATATTGTAAGGAACTGTCAGCTGCAGGAAGAGGGTGGTGCCCCCTCGTCCAGGCTCCATCCACCTATAACTGATATTGATTGGTTTGCAGACTCCATGTGTCCGACTCGACACGGTGGGCGTGAAATAATCATTGGTGATGCACCATCACTCCCACCTCATATACCTGCCATCAATACACTTTAATCAATCAGGCCAAATAGAACCAAATATTCTGGGAATCAGCTGTTGTTGCTTATTCTAGCACAGGCTCATTAAGGTGATGGACAGCAGCCATTGACAGAGGTCTTTGAAATGACGTGGACTGAGGTTCCATGAGGACAGAGATGAGAGGTTTGTGTTTTAAAACTTACAGCGACAAATGTAAAGAGACACAATCAGGTCCAGGTTCAATCCCCTTCGTCTTTGAGGATGGAAGGTATAAAATGGAGGTATCCCCCCCTCCCACACCCCTCGCACCGCTCTCCCCTCCCCTCCCCTCCCCTGAGACAGTTCTGGCTGAGGTGTGAATTTGTCAGCAGCTCCTGCCAAGCCGCTGTGTTCTGGGTTGGCTCCAGGGTCTCTGCTCCCTGCTGGCTGCAGCTGAATTCCTCAGACGGGAGGCAGCCAGAGGCCACAGCTACCTGAGACACGCCGCTCTTCACTCTGCATGGTATCATCACTAAAATGCTCCATATGGGCCTAGAATGAAATGGCATGTATGTAAAGTGGCTCACTATTTAGGGTTTCCGTTGAAATGTTGGAATGCTGCATCTTCTATGCCATTGGCTCTTAACTGGTGTAGGTTCGAGACCCACCATCCCTCCTTAATGACGAGTTACCACTCAAATCACTTTTGTGTGGCTGGTGGCGTTTTGCCTTTTGGTCAATTAGCATATGTAAAGAAACTGCAGGTTTTTTTTCCATCTGTGAAATTGCAGGGGTCTATAAGCTTTACAGGGCTTCATCACCACATACTGTTAAGGAGTGTGAAAGGACGATATTCTGATGCATTAGAAATCCCCTTCAAAATAAAAGCACAGCAGAGACTTTACTTTTCCGGTCAAAGGCCCGCCACCCACTGAAAATGAGTCCGTGACCCACTTTTGGGTTCCCACCCATCAGTGGAGAATCCCTGTCTTAAGCTAAAGTTAGCTTACAGAGCAACATTTGCTGTTCACCTCTAGCAATGGCCACCAATGGCCAGTCGTGGTACTGCAACAACAGATCCCCAAACATGCACATATAGGAATCGCACCATTTTGCCACCACAGGAATCTGCTGTAAGATAAATGACATGCAGGTCAAAGGTCAAATAAATCTGCTTTTAAATCACATACATCCAAATGACTTCCCACAGAGGTCACCCATTCATCACGCGCTGCCAGTCAGCAACGTGCATCTCATTCAATCTCTCTCTCTCTCTTTTTTTTTTTTTATAAATCACGCCAGCGCACTCATCCCCGCAGGCATCCATCTTGAATCGTCCATATCGGGGCCACATTCGGCCATAATTCAGGAACACAGGCCCACGTGAGGCTTTGAGGACCTCATCACTGTCATGGCTCCCATATGTGTAACTCTGCTGCCATGTGCAGTCCAGTGGTTTATGCTCAGCCAAGCCCCGAGGGCTGGAGGGGCGAGGGGGGGGGGGGGGGGGGGGGGGGGGGGGGGGTGGAGGAGTGGGGGTTGCACACACTGTAGAGTGCACGACCTGTGTAACCAGCCATGTTTGACCCCAGCTCATAACTCAGTCACATGTGAGGAGGGAGACACGCTGACCTGTCCAGCACAGGTCTGCAAACTCTGCAAGCACAGCTCTATTTCACATCCCGCCCCCCATTCATTCTGTGACAAGCAGGGAATATTGATGTAGGCATGTGCACGTGTGTGTGTGCACGTATGTGCGCGTGGGTGTCATCAATTTTACTGTATTGATTCAATTTAAATGTTACATCTGGGTATTTTTGGCTCAAGGCTGGATTGAAATGAAAAGCTCTATATCAGGGCCGTCAAATATACGGCCCGCGGGCCGAACCCGGCCCACCAGAGGGTCCAGTCCGATCCACAAGGTGAAATTCCCAAGAAGACATTAACAACAATTTTCAATGAAAATAACTGGCATTTTTTGGACCAAAACAAAGAAAACTAAAACATGTTGTACATCATTACACACCCCCAGTCTATAAGTGTGAAAATAGTAATGACTAAACATAAAATTAATAAGTAAATATACAGCTATAAAATACATCAGTGGTTAGAGCAGTCGCCTTTGGAAGCAAAGGTCATTGGTTTGAATCCCACTCAGGCCTGACACTGATACCCCCCAAAAAAGGCCCTATGTGTACTAATAGAAATTCCCTGTGACCAAGAATACTGGATGAGCGGTAGACGATGACATGACATGTATGGTATAATATAAAATATATAAATATAGAAAATATATTTAAAAAAATATATGAAAATGAATATAAAAACAACTATATTTAAATATAAAAATATAAGAAAAAAATTGAATACGTATAAAAGCATGAACACATCATAAGAAAATATAAACATCCATCCTCTTTCTGCTTCTCAGCAGACAGTAAAGCAACCGTGTTTTTAAAATATGGCCAGAAGAGTGATATTAATGATGCTATTGGAGCAGGGATGCTCCGCCTCCACCGCTCAGTCCTTCAGAAGCGCTCGGCGCCGCGAGTGTGCATCACGGCACATAAAATAAAAAGAGCCATCAACCACAGCTGGAGAGGCCTGGAGACGGAGGCGGCTGCTGCTCAAGCAGCCAGAACCTCTGGGATTGGTTTGGTGCCAAATGGACACACAGTTGAAATAAGACTGGGCGGAGGTGGTCAGTGTCACGTTAGGAATCCTAAAAGGAGCTCAGGACAGATTTAACTGTGCCATACCTCCATGTTTCCTGAGGATTCGCGTGGAACCTCTGCTTGACATCGTGAACCCATGAGGCTTCCAAAACAGGCATCAACAGCATTTCACTATTTTGTGTCGGAGTGATGGAAAGATTACGGCAGATGATCCGAGAACCGAGAGGCTGCATTTTGTGCTTTATAGTCTCAGAGATTTTGAGAATCATTTAACGCGCGATGGTTGAAAAGGAATACAAGGTAAAGAGAGAGATAGAAGCATAGAGTCAGAATTGCAGCCATTACGTTTGGTGAGTCAGAGAAGTAAAAAGCTTCTATGAGTCAAACACTCTCCGACCTCCGATGCCTGTACCTTTAACATATGAATGGGACGTATGAGTGAGGGCAATAGAGGTGCTGCTGGACTCTGTGTGTGTGAATGGGTGAATGTGACTATCAGGTACTCTGGGTAGTGAAGGGCTATGAATGCCGTGTGCAGACTGTGAGGTAGTTTCAGAGCCGGCTCTTGGCATGGGCCATATGGGTGGTCGCCTAAAGAGGGCGTCACCTCGTCTAAGGCACCAAAATGGCAGCAGCCGGTTAAATATTACACATGATGAAAAAAGATTACGATGACCTTTATTAGTGCGCGCGAAGGGGAATTTCATTTGTTCACGCTATTCTTCATTTACATGCTTGTTTGTTTTACATGCTGACCATGCGGTTAGAGACACACACAATCACAATTCATGCAGGGACAGATGTTAGGGCGAGTGGGCACAGGCGCCCCGAGCAGTCGGGGGTTTGGTGCCTTGCTCAAGGGCATGGAGGAGCTGGCACCTCTCCAGCTACCAGTCCACACTCGGTCCGTGCAGGACTTGAACTGGTGACCCTCCAGTTACGAGCGTATGTCCCTACTGACTGAGCCACTGCCGTCCCTGGGAATAACAACACAAACAATATGGAAACAATAACAACAAAAAGTGCTGATGACGTGAACAAAAACATGTGTCATTCCTTCAGTTTCCGATCATGTTTGTGTCTTTATCTATTAAAATGTAAATGGTGGTCACAGTCTTTCATGGTTCATTGGGTCTTTGGAAACTGGAGGATCCCGGTGTTTGAATGTGCCAGAATTGATGATGTCATTATGCCTGGAAAGTGCTGGTGTGCAGATAGGGGCGGGGGGGGGGGGTTTGCAGGTTTGCCAGCGTCCACACATCCACACATGTGCACTGTGGCGATAACAATGGCTCCGATATCGTCCCCTATTTCACCAGTCCAGCTCTGCAGCGGCTCCGGCTATCACCGCCCACAGCTCTGTGGCTTTTAATCAGGATCGAAGTAACGAGCAGTAAGCAAAGTTTCTCGGACACATCTGCCGCAGCGCTCGTTATCAAACCCGGAGCTCGCGGCACCGTTCCGCTAAAGAGTGGCACATTATTCACGGCGTGACAGAGAATAGAGGGACTCTGTCATGACTGTTTAGGATTTCCATTATCTTAGATGATGCACAGACTCACTGAGTCAGAGCTGGTGGAGTCCACTTTGATGTTTGCCTCCGACTAAACGCAGCTCCCCCCCAGAATCAACGACTCGTTCTACTTGTGTTACTTTAAAGGTGCAGGGTGTAAGATTTGGTGACCTCTAGAGGTAAAGTTGTATGTTGCATCCATCACCTCACCCTCACGAACATGCAGGAGAACCTATGATAGACTTCAGTTGTCATTAAAACTCAAAAGATGATGCACCTCGGGCCACGGTAAAAAAAACATGGTGGCCTCCATAGAGAGGACCTGCTCCCCATTTAAATGTGCGTCAGTAAGCTCATTTAAAGGTGCAGTGTGTTATACGTTGGTCAATTCACGTCTGGAAATATTACAACACAATTCCATGCTGACATTTTTATGGATTTATAATCATCTGAATGTTTTATTTATTTATACATTTTTCCCCCATTACCCTTGAATGAGCCCATTAATATATTTTTTACATGAGGAGTGGGTCCTCTCTTTGGGGGCCGCCATGTTTTTACAGAGGGAGAAAGTGGACGGACTAAACATCTTCTGTGCTTTAATGACAACGGAAGTCTCCCATAGGTTCTCCTGCATGTTCAGAAGGGTGAGGGTGAGGGTGGATACAACACGCGTCTTCACCTCTAGATGTCACCAAATCTTACACACTGCACCTTTAAGGATACATTGCAAAATCCAATAGACCCAGCATGTGCCCAGGGAATGCTACATCGCAGCTTTGTGTACGGTAGATAATGAAATGCAAATCTCCATACTCATGCTGATGTGATTGATTAGATGCTTGGGCACCTGCTGGCCTCTCTTCTCATTCATGATGCTTAACAGCTGCCGCATCACACAGGAAACCTGAGTGACACTTGACTTGCAGATCAGCTGCTTGACGCTGTTTGTTGTCTCATCGCCATGGCGAGGAGACACGATGTGGGATATGACTCCAGGGACGACCTCATCCGGCGTTAAACAGAGTAAGAGGAAGTTATGGATTGGCCGGTTGTTGTTGGCGGCGGACACTTTAATTTTTAATGAGGAGCTATTCTCAGGGGGCGGCGGCCTGAGTGGATGCAACGCAACTGCCGGGCATAGATGAACATATGCCCTTAACTCATATCAAGCAAAGAGGGGTTACCCCAGGTCACAGAGAGGCAACTACCTATGACCCCGCCCCCTCAGGGTTAAAGTCATGTACTCGCGTTTGCTCCTCCCCCTCTATTCTGTTACTACTGCTGGATGTGGATGATACAGAGTGAAGCGTTGTCCTGCATGGTCACTATGGAGGAGTGACTTGGAGGAGGTCAGTCAACTCATTGTTAAGGATTTTGATTAAAGAGTAGAAGCACATTTTTGTGCAGTGTTTTTTTAATGAGATGAATCAATAAATAATATATTTTTAAAGGTGTTAAACGTTTATTTTGTTCAATTGGATTAATAAATCAATAATGAGACGTTTTTCAAAAATAATAAATACTGAAATAGATCAGTAATTCGAAAAAAGGTTTAAACTCTTACAAGTATATCTTTATTCAAAATTAAATGAGAGAAATACATTATAAATTATACGAATGTTAAAAATAACCATTACTTTGGAATAAATAAACAAATAAGAATGATTGATGCCATTCACATCCTTTATTCTCCCTTTCTGAGGCCGAGTAATCAGTACAACCACACCTTCTATTAAGCCGTTATGTTGAAAACCATATTTACCAGATTCAGATTTTGGTCATAGCACTGAGCCCGAGTGCACCTCCAACTATAGCAGGTCAGAAATCAAAGTGAAGTGAAAACAAGACTCTTTCTCTCAGCAGGAGGACTGAGCTGTGAGCACTGCCAGGCCTGTGCTTCCAACAGGGAGCTAATAGCAACTGCGCCAACTGTCCCAACTGTGTGTGTGTGTGTGTGTGTGTGTGTGTGTGTGTGGTGGGGGGTTGCTCACTAACCAATCTCACAACAAGAGGCACAAAAGTGTCACATCTGCTAATTACGGCAACTGACTAAAATGAGAACACACACGTAGCTGAACACACACACATGCACACGCACGCACACGCACACACACACACGCGCACACACACACACACACACACACACACACTCCAGTCTCAATCAAGACACAATCAGCAATCAGACACACAACATGTTTCCTGTCTTCAGGAGGTAAACCTTTTTCTGTTATATATTTATATGGGACTCAAAGCTACTTTAAGAATGAATGAATGAATGAATCATTATTTGTCATTATGCAAAATATCTCTATGTACAAAGAATTAAACATTTAAACATCATATAAATAAACAGAATATACAGGTCATGCAAAAGTAAATAAATAATAGACAAGAATAAATAAAAAGCCATTATGGTGGAGACGGGATAGTGGAGGCCACACCCACTTTAAGTTATGCGATGCCAAACATTCGAAATATTGTACAATTTTAAAGTATCAAGTGGAGAAATAATCATATACAAGATGGTACATGGTGTCCACCTGCTCTAATTCCATCCAGTCCGTGCATGGTAACACCTGTTGCCATGGTGATGCAAGGAGCACTTATCCCCTGCTCAACGTAAACAAGACAGATTTGAGGTGGCATATGTATGTCATCTAAACCCTTATTCTATTTATTTTACATAAGGGCCAAGATTATTGTTGTTTTTCCATTAAGCAATGAAATATGTCTGTGTGTGTGTGTGTGTGTGCGCACATGTGCACACGCATCTGTGGTCGTACCCAACAACGCAAGTGTTGAAATGTACTCCAGTCCAGACAGTCCAATACGGAAGTGGAAATACAGTCCTTGGAGTTCACAGGGTGGCCACTTGAGGCAGACATGAGTCAATCCCCATACACTCCCATGTTAAAATGATCAACTTTAGAGGTGAATGAAACAGGTTGGAACCATCCACTTTATATAAAGTTTGTGATACTCTGTCGTTTACATATATATGGTGTTTTTGGCAATCTTTAAAAAAAAATTAATTTGAGTTCAGCTAGTGAGCATCTCAATCCAATTTTGACCCCCTGTTGTGACAGATCCACTGAAAATAAACAAGTCCAGTATACATGCACAATCATTTCAAATGAATGCTGATGGGATTAATTAAACTCTAACATGTTATTATGTACGTTAATTGATAGGAAGCTGCTGCATGATCCATTCCTGCCACCCTGAAACACTACAGATACAGGCTGATGGTTGTACACGATGGCAAAACCTGATATGATTCATGATGCCACCTAATCCCACATCCATCATCCGCCGCGCAAAGTACGACAGCGACGTAACTGCACCCACTCTCCCTCCCGTGGATCGTTTGTGAACTATTTGTCATCCATGTATTTTAGGCATCACGTCCAAAAAGACACTTTGTGAAGTGAGAGCCATCAACAGTCTCATTACATTTGAATGGCCTTAACATTCATCCTGGCTCCGTTTAGCCATTTTGACTCTCAATGCTATTTTCTCAAGGACGCGGCTCAGACTTGTACTCGGAGAGCATTCATTATTTATCATGTCAGGCACGTTATGTACTCGCGGTTCTCTGCCTCAGAGGTGGTCCGCTGCATTTTATTGAACGCCCCAAAAAGGAAAAACAAGAACTTGTCACAAGTTGAAGAAGAAGAAAAAGAAGAAGAAGAAGAGACTGGAGAGATCTGACCTGCCAGTCCAGCCGACGGCCGAGGATGTGTCAGACATCAGGTGAGACAAGTCTCTGGGTTTTTGTTTGCACCAACATTTCACACGTCAGGAGGAAGTCTGAGTCCTCTCTGCACCTTGTTTGAACCTCGCTGACAGCCTCACTCACACGCCCGCTCCTCCTCCAACACGTCCACAGCCTCTGTCGTGCTTCGCACAGCGGACGGCCTCCGATGAAGACCGTGTTCCTCTGTGGTGTGTGACAGAGGGAGGAAGAGGGGAGGGCCGACGCGCACAGGTGTAACCCCTGGGGGTTCCATGCACGTGGGTGGTCCGGACTTAGAGAGAGAATTCTACCATTACGTTTAGTGGTCAGTGGAGAGGCCGGTAATCGAACCCATGACCTCATGCATTCAAAACACAAGAGGAAAGTTGAGGATCGGTATCTTGCCCATGGACAGACAGAGAAATGGGGTTCAAATAACTGACCCTCAAGTTAAAGGAGGACAAATATGATGCTGATACTTGTTTACAGTAAATGCTCAATTCCTAATACTACAAAATGAGGTGTGTTTGTACAGCTCCAAATAAATAGAGGTATTTTTTTAATGAATTTTTACATCCTGTAATTTGTGGAATAGTTACTGTTACGCTATAGTGTTTATGACTGATAGAGCTGTGCTATTCTATACATGGGCATTTTTATTTTATTTTTCATAACATAGATATCTTTTATTGTATTTATTTTATTTTGCTGTATTTTACGTTTTATTTCATCAAATTCTTAGACATTTTTTATCTTAAATTTACCATTTCTATTTTCATCTCATTATTAAAGGGACATTTTATTCTTTTAAAATGTGTATGTTATTTTATTTTTCCTATCTTTTAGTTGAATTACACTCATACAAATTTGATAGGTGGTTCTTATCCACGGCATTTCATCATAAGGTCAACCCTGTTTTAACTATTATGACAAATGAAGAACTAGTTTTGTAAATGCTGTGACTTGAATATGAACCACACATTTCATCACAGTGTAAATGTGAAATGCCTTTTAGCTTTACATCTGTTACTGTATTAAGAAAGCCGTTTCCATTTACAAAGTAAATACACAATATAATATAATCACCACAGTTAAAAAAGGTGTCATCCCTCTGGTTCATATTTCTCGACACTGTTTTATAAACTGTCGGCAGGGACAAGAAAAACATGTAACAAGATCCACAGCTAAAAAAATGAAAGTGACGGTGAACCACGGTCTCTCTTTGTATCGACTGAGCTCCGTCCTCATTAACTGCGCTTCATTTGCATGAACGATCAACGGTGGAAAAAAAGGAAAAGCGCATTCATTAGCCAAATGCAGCGATTTCTGACATGTGAATCTCTTCAAACTATTTCCCCCTTGGCTGTTTTTATTGTGATTCGGCGTCACCTTCTCTGAACTGATGTGACCTTATCTGAGCTCCGGCCTGTGATGTGCACGTATGCGTCTCACTGTCCACGGCGCCCCATCAGACAGCAGCGGCGAGCTCAGCATCTCCGCGTGGAGCCGGCTGTCGGCTCGGCTCATGTGGAGGGGACACACTCCATCAAGCACCGCAGCCGCTCGGCGCTCCCCCCGTGCGTCCACTCCTCTGCGTGAATGATTAACATCATAAATCACGCTGCAGTGTTTTCTCCCGCTGCCGGCAGAGAGGGGAGCGGCGTCTCGCTGACCCTACGCAATCGCCAGCAACCGCGGGTACGACCGAGGATCACGGTTTGGATGCCAGCAGAGCGAAGACGGAGGCTGTTTTTAAAGACGGACGAGGCATCATGTGATGTCACCCAGAGGTTTCTGCAAAGTAGGCGGTTCACCGACTCCTCCTACTTCCTTGTTCATCCAGGCAAAGAGGCGGAGCACAGGTGGAGCTAGGGGTGGGCCCATGGTGCCATCACAGCATCCATAGAACTTAGGGGTCAATCAAGAGGCCAAAGTCTGCAAATACACGCAAACCCTTTTCGATAGAAGGAACCAATTAGCTTAATGTATTTTTATTTAAAGGTGCAGATTTGGGTCATTTTCGTCACAAAGTATATTACAAAACAATGCTGATATTTTCAGAATCATCTTAATGTATGTCCCCACCTATTACTTCTATAAGCCCATTAAAGTGTATTTACATGTGGGACTGGTCCCCTCTATGGGGGCCGCCATGTTTTTACAGGAGCCTTTGGATGGACCTTTGTATGTGTGGAATATGCATCAACAGGCGTTAGTGGAACACATGGGCCACCTAAGCTGCATCAATCAGCGGCTGGACCACGGCGGGAAAACGACCCACTTCCTGGTTCATCCAAAAGGGGCAAATAGGCGGAGCACAGGTAGAGCTACGCCAACTTAATTATGCACAATTTCGAACGTTGGTAGATTAAAAAGAAGTGAGTCAGGCCATTTTAACATGGGACTCTACGGGGATTGACTCACTTTTGAAGTCTGCCTCGAGTGGCCACGGTGTGAACTGCACGTTTATATGATTAAAAACTGAAACAACCAAGTCAATTTAATGGGAAACTTTTTTTTTTGATTGTTCAAAACATTGATGATAAATCCAGGTATTGTAGAATGAACATGTGGTGTGGTCATAACCACTGGCAGCATCCTATTTGCACTCTTCCCATTTGTTTATTCTCTGTTAAGAAGTATGTTTTTGCAAACGCGCACCAGAAGAATCCTATTTTGAAAAACACTTTGGATAAAATAAATGGATTATGAACATCCCTGTGGGGTTCGGGCCTGAATGAAACGAGGTTCAGTTTGTTTGCGTCTGACCCACTATCTAATGGCTTATTTACAGAAGCTCCACCAAGGAGCCCCGCAAAGATCCTGAGATTTCAATTACAAATCCCAATTAGCGGCTGGACCACGGCGGGAAAACTTCCCGCTTTGTATGTTTGTGCAAATGCCATCTGATTACCGCTGATTAACATCGCATCACATCCTTTCCACCTGGTCCAAGAAACTCCGCAGAGACAAACCTGCACAGCCTCAGGTTTGTAGAGCATCAACAAGGAGGATGGAGAATGTGTTGGTGCTAATGGACGTCTCAGGGACGAACCCTGGAAAATATTAAAGGGCAACTCCAGCCCAAACCTCAGTGTTCATGACTCTCCGAGCCCTGGCTTTTAATTATTGATGTAAACATCCACTCTGACACTTTCTGTCAGTGATGACAACCCGGCCGCTCGCCCCACACATGAAAGAGTAATGATGCACTTGTAGCCTCGCTATCAGCACGGTTCAGGGGATTAGCCAGAAATTTGCAGTGCCAGCAGAAAACGGTTTTTCCCCCCCTCTTCCACCGCGGCGAACCTCCGTCCTCGTGATAAGGAATCCAAGGTGGGGGAAGTTGAAAGCCAGGGGCAGGGAGATCAAAGTGACCCATGCGGCTCATCCTCAAGGGAAGAAGGGCTGAGGGCACATTTAAATGTCTCCACCATTCATAGAAGTCGGGCCCGGCACAGATAAGCCTCCGGGACACATTTGAAGTCAGCAAACAAGCGTCTAAAGGGAATTGCAAATGAAAAGAATTTTAAATTAGCCAACCTTTCATTGGAATGTGTAGCGTACAATAAGATGTATCTCCAACACAGACCCTGGATAAGGCAGGTCCAGTCATTCCAGACTATCTCCTGCATGCGTCAGAGGCTCAGGTCTCTGCTACCAATCACAGGAACCCGGGTCTGACCCGACTCCTAAAACCAGGCACCACATTAAAAAAAAAACACGGACCGGATGGTCTTATGCAACATTCAGCAATGAATACATCAGATTTCAACATGTCCAATTCTAGATAACGCTTCCTTTCTGATGTGTGGGAAGTGGAACGATACAGACGGATTTAAACCTGACTGAGAGGAGGCGACCTGAACATGAGGTCAGATTCTGATCTCATCTTCTCAGGCGGTTGTGACGTGGCTTCTGTTGTAATGTATCACGCTGATGAAGCATCTCACTCTCACATCACTTATTGTAAACATCCCAAAGTTAGAAGTTTTATCCATAGATGTGGAGTCAGATTTATGCCTAACTCCTCCTACTTCTTCGTTCAGCCAAGATTGGGCAAAGAGGCGGAGCACCGGTCGGGCCGGGGTGGGCCCATGGTGCTGTCGCAGCATACAAAGGAGTTCAGGTGTCACCCAAGAGGCCACGCCCCCTTTGCTGTGCACGATTTCAAACCTCGATAGAATAAGAATAAGCAAGTCTATGGGATCGATTTGCTTTTGGAGTCTGCCTCAGATGCTCACTCCGTGTACTGCAAGTTCATAGAGATAAATCCATAACTGAAACAACTGAGTCATAAAAGTGGTAAGCAAACTTTTTTCCTTTTCTTTCAAAACAATGATAATATATTCACTTATTGTGGTCCGTTGAATGAACAGGATTTATGGATCATTGTTACTCTGCACACTTGACGACAGTGAACTGGCCCTGGTGTTTATCCAGCAGAGCCGGCCCCTCCCTTGATTTCCCTGAGCCCTCTTCACCACATCAAATTGGAAGCGACATCACCTTGGCTACAATAATGTATTTTCCCATCACAATCACTGACGGAGGCTGTGGCCCAATTTTGGTGTGGATTGAAATTGGGTTTTAATCAGAACACTCACAGATTCATGCCCCCCTATTATATCTCAGAGAATGGAACTCATTGACTTACAAAGTAGGAGCGAGGGACTGAGCAACTTTCCCTATTTGACAACCTCAACCTCAGAGGGAGGAGTTCATCCTCATTCCCGGAGACCACAGAGACCTGATCGATGTGAGGACTCGTGACCCTGCACCGACACACTGGACTGTGACAGGAGTTCAGACCAGTTCAATGCTGCTGTTTAGAAAAATGCTACATTTCAATTCAAAGCGGATAAAACGGTGTGAGCACATTTATCAATGTAGCGTCTGAGCTAAAGGACAATTTCAATATGTAACGAACAGTTTGCAGTGCAGCAGGTGAGGCTCAGAGGACAGTGATGGACTGCACATGATATATTAGGACATAAGGCAGAACTAAGCCACTAGATGCATTTTTTTCCATGCTTCCATGCATATTTATATATTTTCCTTACATTTTTTCATATATTTTCCATATATCTTTTTTAATCCTACACTTTCCTAATATGTATATTTCATTCCATACATTGTAAATATTTTCCCCATACATTTTCCTTTTTTTTCCTATACCTTTTCCTGTGTTTTCCAAATATTGTATATATATATATATAAATTTTTCAAATAGTTTTTCCATGTATATACATATATTCCTTTTTCCATACATAGCACATGCGTCCTCATTATCTGCACACATTTTAAGTCCTTGGCAGAATTATAAGCCAGGATCAGAGGAGAAATCCACCCATGTGTCTCCCAACATATCTCTGCTGTAGCAGCCCCAGCTGTGTAGGAGGAGACCCTGTGGTGAACCCTGCCCACACCACCACTATTTACCATTATGCACATATGCATCAAGAGGATGTTAAAAAAGCATTTACTGCATTGATTGAATTAAGTGTATTTGCAGAACCTACTTATACGTTTGCATTGAAAAGTAGAATGTGTCAGAGTGATGTATAAAGTGAGGCAGAACTCTGTGCCGTGTGTCTGAGTGATTCTAATCTACAATCTTGATGAGGCCAATGTAATAAATCATTGTACAAGTTATCTTGCTTATACAAAAAGAGTGCTGGCCCTGAAATGAGATTCTGCACTTTGAATAAGTCCTCTGGCTTACTTAGGTATGACACCAAACAGGATGAAATATGTCCTTTCTTTCTTTTTTAAAGAAATCTGAAAAGAACAATCTACAAGCTTGAGCTGCATCATAAATCTGCCTGTCACTCCTCCTCCGCCGCCGCTGGTCCGGGTCTAAAAAAAAAAAAGTGACCCTGCTTATTATCATGCAAAGTGCAAAGTGAAATATGACACTGCAGATGCAGCGGTTCAGCAGGTGAGCTGAGGAAAAGTGCTGGGCTGCAAAATGGAAAACACAAATATAGCAGTTCCGACTTCGAGAGCCAAACATTCAGAATTCACATGTGAGCTTCGGCTGAGCGGCATGGCGTTAAAATTCATTATTCATTGAAGCAGAGCCTGACATGGCCTCCGCTCAGCTCTTACAAAGCACTCGTCTTCAGGGCTAGAAATTGGGGGATTTCTCAGAATTTACCTCCATGGGCAGTTTGCAGGACAACTCTTCAGGGGCTCTGAGCAGCTTTACCCTGAATCTGCCGCACTCTTCAAAAACACCTGA
The DNA here is from genome assembly GCA_016785325.1 of Chascanopsetta lugubris. Classification (NCBI taxonomy): domain Eukaryota; kingdom Metazoa; phylum Chordata; class Actinopteri; order Pleuronectiformes; family Bothidae; genus Chascanopsetta; species Chascanopsetta lugubris. The sequence goes on from JAFBJT010108851.1 coordinate 52,691, forward strand.
CAGCAGCATTTTTGGTTCCATGTGGATGTGAAGTCAGAAATGGCTCTTTTGTTTACCACTTTAAGTGAGCTGAAGTTATTTACTTAAAGTTTGCTTAAAGTTAGGAGGAGAACATTTCTATTCCACCGTTGCATAAAATTGTAGACGAATGAGGCCAATAACAGGAGTGCAAAAACCTGCAGTTCACAGGGTGGCCACTTGAGGCACCATCCCCATAGACTCCCATGCTAAAATGTACATCAGTATCGGTGAATGAAACATGTTTGAAGTCAAGGTCTCAGTCACTCGCATGTTTTTCAGCGTGGAGGGGCGGGGCTTATTTTGATTCCATCCAGGTTTGAATTGTGCATAATTAAGGGGCGTGGTCTCTCGAGTGACACCTGTGCAGAGCTTCCGTAGATGCTGCAACAGCACGATGGGCCCACTCCAGCTCCATCTGTGCTCCGCCCATTAGCCTGATTTTGGATGAACCAAGAAGTAGGAGGAGTTAGTGAGTGAGCCGCCCGCTACGAGCCACAGAAACACTCTGCAGACACCCATGGGTGACGTCATGGATGCCACATCCATCTTTATGTACAGCACATCTACGGCTCCTTCTAATATCCGTGCTCTTGTCTCACACGCACACATGGTTAAAAGGTTGGACTCCCGTTCTGAAGACCTATTTTATTCAACCTTATTTTTTATTCTTAATTCATCACACAGCTGCCACGAGTCCCAGAGGAACCTAAGAAGTTCCTGCTCCCTGTCTCACTCCCATCACATGGAATCACCATTGTAGCTGGAGGTCTGTAATCATATATGATCGCATGTCTGAGTGCGTTAAAGTATATAGGGGCCGCGGCTTTAAATAACAACACGGGGCCACAGAGCCTCATCAATAGATTAGGGCTCCTCGCGTCGCACCTCGCAGCAGTTCTGCTGGAGGGCGCTTACCTCCTGGTTGCCACCTCCTGGGGTTCTCCTCTGCTCAGTTGACACGCGCTCCCCCTCCGAGACGCCGAGTGTCACACACTGGCCTGAGGGTGAAGGGAGGGGAGGCGGCCTCTCCGCCTCGCCTCGCCTCGCCTCCCTGTGGACCACAGCACATGTGCAGTATGAGCATGAACACACACGAACACACACACACACACACACACACACACACTTCTCCCGTCCTCTTCCCGGTGCCATAGTGCACAACCTCTGCATCAGCTCTTCTGTCAGCGTCTGAAATACGGCTTCCAGTGCATTGTGTGAAACTGGGATTTAAAAAGACAGCTGAGGGAGAGCCACATATGCAGTGCAGACCATTCCAAGTTCACTGCACCACTAAGTTTATCAAACGATGCGATTTTTTACAAATCCATTAGATTCATTTGTGACAGAACAGCAAATGCACGTCGACGAAAGTCATAAATCACGTCACATGACCACGTGTGGGTGGAGGCGAGGGCATAGATCTGACTATAACAAGCCTGAGGGATGTTTCATTCACCTCTGACCATTTTAACACGAGTCTCTATGGGGATTGACTCGCTTTGGGGGTCAGCCCCAAGTGGACACTCTGGGAACTGCAAGCTTGCAAGCCTCCAATGTCAGCCCAGGTTGCTGCTTGGTGATATTACGCTACTATTGATGTCATGTGACCACTTGTATTGGTAATATTACACAGATGATGCACTGCTGGTGTGGCCGACTTATACAATTGGAATGTTGCCAGTTTAAAGTGCCGATACGACATATCTATGTCGTTATTTTTGAGGGTTGCTTCCGACCTATGTGGCGGCTGCAGCTCGTCCGTGCAGGCCAGTGTGATGTCAGCAGGGTGACAGCTCAGAGCAGCCTGGTCTGGTTGTGCTCTGCTGCTTTGAAGGTCAGGTCACATTGTAAAGGTCTGGCTGAGGGTGAAGGTGGCGGCTGCTGCCTCAGTGGGAGGCGGACAAGGCTCGTTAGACCCACACTGGATTCTTTGTAGATACTTTTAGTTCTTATACCGCAGATGAACACATTATCAAAACTCAATGTCAGCTGATCAACACCGAGTTTGTATTTTGGTAATTGCAGGGCAATATGCAACAACCACAGGATGTCACAATTAGTCAAATGCAACATGCAATTCATGTTTAATTGTTTTCGTATAAAGAAAAATAAAATAACTAAATACATCAAATTAATCACAACCACGATCTAACAATTAATAATATGCTGAGCTGTTTTATTTATGTTTTATTGTTTTATACATAAAAATAAATAAGAAATACAAAATAAATGCATATATAAAATCAATTAACAACCATAATGTAACAATTCATAAAATGCTGTTTTTTAATTTGTTTTATCATTTGTAAATGAAAAGTCATCAGAATTAAATAGAAAAAAATAAATAGAATTAAATTACATTAAATTAATGAATTAAAATTCAATAGCTATGCTGTCACGAAGCAGTTCCATCCCCAATCAAACTGTGATGAATGTGAAAAGGGAGTTCTGAGAGTGAAACAGTAAAAAAGGTTTACATGTTCAAACCAGTCTGGAAATGGCTGTGAGAGCGAGCCAGACAAATAAGAGCTGCATCAGAGGGGTGATGTAAAACCACTGAGTGGCCTTTGTGTTTTGTTGTTCAGGTTGAAAACACACTAGGTTTCCTGCAGCTGGTAATTTCCAATACATTGTGTGAGACCTTCGGTTTTTATTCCATAAATAGACATGATGAAAAATAAACGGTCCGGGCTCGGATATCACATTGATTTTTCCTGTGGAACCTGCGTAGCTACGCGTTCGGCGTGGAACAAAAAGCTCGGTGCTCCACTTTGAGCTCAGCGTCTCCTGGCAGCAGACATCAAAGAGAAGACGAGCAGTCGAAATGAATGGAGTCCGATCACGAGCAGGAGAACATCTCCTCTGAACACTGAACACGTCTCCCTCCGACACTCGGACGTGGATTCAATGTATTAAAAGTCAGTTTTGATGCTGTTTTAACACGTGTATAATCAGGCCTATAATTTACGGGATCAGTGGGAGGTCCTCTCTATGGAGGCGGCCATGTTGCATGACCAACAAGCAGGTAAACACCTAAGAGGTTTTAATGATCGCTACCAAGGGTTCTTTTATATCCTTGGAAGGAAACAGTGAGGAACAGGTATTCAGCTGCAGCATGCAATGACCACTAGCTGTCACTAAACCTGTATGACTCATCAGAATCCATGACATTTAGTGTAGTAGTATTGTTCTGGAGGGAACATGGAGAACGTCAAATTCTGTCAGATTTGATTTTGGAAAAGGTTAAAGTTCAATACAGAGGTGGAAAAACCTGGGCCTGAACCTGCAGTTCACGGGGTGGCCACTAGAGGAGAAAAGTGAGTCAATTACCATTGACTCCCATGTTAAAATGAGTCTGGTACAAACTGCAATTTTCCTCTCAATCTGTCGAATGTTTTCCTGTGACAACTGTACGGGGGCGGGGCTATTTTTCATTCTATCCAGGTTTGAAATCGTGCAGAATTAAGGGGCGTGGCCTCTTGAGTGACACCTGGTCCGACCCTCTGGGGATTCTGCGACAGCGCCATGGGCTCACCCCAGCTCTAACCTTTGCTCCGCCTCTTTGCCCATTTTTGGATGAACCAGGAAGTAGGAGGAGTTAGGCATTACCAGCCCTATATCTGCACTTTGCAGAAACCTATGGGTGACATCACCACGTCCACTTATGGCTCGTTTGCACGATCATGTACACGGACGTTTACTTCCTGTTTGTATCTAGGACTTCGCCTAGCGTGTGTTCAACCACGATACAATGCAGCAGCAGCAGCATCGCCGTGGTTACAATCTCTCTGGTTCCCATTCTGCACCAATTACACTTCACCTAAAAGTGAGTGAGCTTTGATGTAATTCACAGCAAAGCATGTTAATGACAGGATTTGCATGAGGTGATTAAGCGCAGCGTCACCTGAGGGTCTCATCTCTCGGTTAAAGGGAGAGGAGAGTGTCGCTGAGCATCACTCCGCCTCGACAAATAGTGAGCTGCCAGCGCCTGTGATTAAAATCTGTCAGTATGCCCCTTTTTTTTTTATTTCTTTACAGAGAACACGGGGATACGGATGAAGGCACCGAGGGGGAAACAGATTGCTTGCGAGATGAAAGAAATTGGCAATTAACTTTACTGTTTGAATTTGACATATTGCTTGATTTATGCTCTGAAGATGTTCAATGATAATGAAGTGAGATTAATAGAACAGCAACTGCACACATTCTCAAATTCAGGGGATTTTAATTACTTCGCAACGACTCTTTGAAAACTAGGAACTGCGAGTCAGTCCCCATGCTCTTATTTGGGTTCACAGATTAGCAAGTGTTATCATCATTGAATTGTTTTTCAGTAAAATGACGACTTAAATATTCAGACACTGAATCCTGGTATTGAACAGAATTTGCACGTCATGTTATCGAAGGATCAAAGGAAACTGAAGGAGCTTTAAGGCAAATGTTGTGCAGGATGAGACATGCTGAAAGTACTACATCACCACCTTTGTTGGCCTTCATCAGCGAGCAGTTTGAATATGGATATTAGTTTTGTGTCACCACCTCCTCACTGTGATTTACAAGAGTCTCATGAAACTGTTACAAATACAAGAGCCAGGGTCAGACAGATGATTTGAATCTATACAGATTACGTCTATGAAAAAAAAGAAGAGTACTATCAGCTGTGCTTTCAAATGTGCTGTAGAATAAATAACTCCACATGGATGATGACTTCAAAGGGAAATTATGCAAAAACAAAACAATGCATCCTGACGTTGATATTCTAAATGAGCCGCTAGAGATGCACGACATGCACCTTAACCCACGCTACTTTAGGCAATCACACCCCTGTGGTATAGAACACAACCTCTCTCTCTCTCTCTCTCTCTCCCTCTCTCCCTCTCTCCCTCTCTCCCT
>JAFBJT010108851.1:89412-101461 GCA_016785325.1 Chascanopsetta lugubris
ACACACACACACACACACACACACACACACACACACACACACACACAAACAACAGTGAGAGGGACACAACAAAGAGCAGAGGAACACAAGCAAAACATGACAAACAGTTCTTAGCGTTAATGTATTCTTCCATTGTTTTCCCATGGTCATGAGATTCCTGCAAAAGTTATGAAATTTGGAAATGGTCGAATTAAGTGAAGGGATTTGGAAAAGTTCTGAATTCACAGTTTTTGCATTGTGTGTGTGTGTGTGTGTGTGTGTGTGTGTGTGTGTGTGTGTGTGTGTGTGCGTGCGTGTGTGTGTGTGTGAGCACTGCACTGCAGGAGCTGCTTGAACTTTCTGTCATTTTTAACAAGTGTAAAGCATGTTCATGCCTCTAGCTGACAGCAGGAAAGTCTCAGGGGGTGACGATGATGCAAGGCGTCTAAGACTAAAATATTATGGAGGAGGTGGAGAAAGTGAGCCACGGTGACGCATACCCCTCCCTTACCTTACCTTTACAGAGCTGAGCTGTATCACTACCCTGCCAACACTGACATACAAACTATGAAAACGTAACCTTGTAGTGGGAGGTCATGGCTGCACCGCCACCTGTGAGTCCTATTAACACTAGGTGCTCGTGTGTTGCACAGGTATTGCAGGAGGTTACATTCTCCTCCACATACATTCACAATGCAGCATCCGCCCTCTGCTGCACATGGAGACACTGAGACCATGATGAAAATACATTCTAACAGGGCTCAGGTCTGGGTCATTAAATATAATGGGAAACATGTGACGTACCTACACACACACACACACACACACACACACAGGCCTGCGGCCGACGAAGCATTTATTGAAATGTATCGCTCCCGTCATGGTTAGTATTTATGAAAACATGTGACCACCTCTCTCCTGTTAATTGCAGCTACTAGTGATAGAACCAGCAGTGGCGCCTCCTGTCTGTTATCTCCTGACATTGCCACATCTATTTCACTATCTCTGCATTACACCTGAATGTCACACACACAGAGATTGATGACACACATATATACACATACACACACACACACACACACACACACACACTCACACACAGTGGGTTATAGAGGGATATGGGGGAAGTGCATGGCATGGAAGGGAATAGCAGCTCATTAACTGAACCAATGACACGTAGATCTGAGCTGTGCAGCTCTGACCCATGTGAAGCATCATCACACACTCCATCACTTCGTCCTGCCGCCACCATCTGGGAACACAATGCACTTATATCTTTGTGAGGGCTATTTGGGCGCACACACACACACACACCCACACACCCACACACACCCACTTACATACGTTGGTTGGTGAGTGTGCAGAGGAGGGAGCGGCAGTGCTGGAGTATGTGTCTCGACCTTGTAACCTCTCACTTGGTTTCATTATGAAGGCGGCTTTTGTGCTCGTCTCTGTCACCTCCATTACCTCAGTGCTGCGAGTGAAAAGTATCACAGAAGAAAAGCTGCTGCAATGATTAAAAAAAGAAGTTCGAATGAATCACCTTGATGTGAATGTGATGGTCGACACCGCTGCCACATGTGTGACTTGTGCTGTGGTATCACTTTGTTTATATAAAGCTAAATAGAGCTTATACTCTGTCTTTGTTCTTTTTGATATGAGTAACTTGTGACCCATTCTCTGCCTGTCACATGTTTATCTGGCTCGTAGTATTATTCATTATTCAATTATAATAAATCCTGAATACTGGACCTTTAAAGGGGACAAATATATTGTAGTGAAGAATATTTTCATGTGCTTTATACTGCACAGCATCAAATTCAGTGTCTCACCTTCCCTGCTTTTAACTGTCGCTGTCCATGGTGCTGAAACTCTAACTTATTAACTTTGGTGTTTCTTATTCGCATAAGTTCTATATTTACTTGGCAATTTGAGACTGTGCACATACCGTGTTTCATTTACTATGTTTTTTTATTAGCATAGGTCATTCTATACTATCAGAATGTGCAGAGTTCATTATATTATCTATGCAAGTCAGCATTAAGTAATGTAATCACATCACAGTAAGCTGCACCCAGTCCGCTGATGTTGTTGTGAGCAGGGAGTGAGTCTCATTAATATTTATAAGAGGACATAAAGTCCTAAGGACAAGTAAACAGAGAGGTGGAGGAATAAAAGAACAAAGTTAAAACAAAGCTGCACAGATGAAGTGATAAAGGGACTCTGCTCTCACCAGGACAACTCAAGATGATGGTGCTGATCTCACACTTGAAATAAAACTTCATCCCTTGAAACGTGTTCGAGTGAGATTTTGATCTCAGTCATAAAGACTGAAGACCTGCAAACCGCTGCTGAGTTTGCAGGAAGAGGGTTTGATTTAGAAGGGGCTTGTTTTTATGACCATATTCAGCTCTCATCTGAAACAACAGAACAGTTCACTTCATCATGCAGTGACCTTTTTCTCAAACACAAAGATTCTTTCACGCTGGTTAAGTTCTTCACCGCACCGGAAAATATGAGCCCAAACAAACAGGGAGGATGAAAGGGGGTGTTGTTGTTGTTGTTTCTGTCTCTTACATAAGTATTGCTGCAAATGACACAAGTGTAAAAATGAATGCGTATGTCAGACACTGTGATGGATAACAAACATGAAAAGTGAGATTAAGGAGATATTTCTCAATACTTACTTTGCTCTATCTTTGGATACTTGCCCCGAGCAGACGATGCCTTCAACTGATGAGTGATTCACATGGGTTTTTGCTAATAAATCTGAATGTAATAACAGTGGACTCTGCACTCATCACCCACTTTTGTGGCAGCTGTGGAGTTGGAGGAGACGGTTGTGCATGAACATCCCAGTATCCTGAACTTCTATTGGATGTGTCTTATAAGCTTAAAGGTGCAGTGCGTGAGATTTGGTGACCTGTAGAGGTGGAGTTGCATGTTGTATCCATCACCTCGCCCTCACCCTTCCGAGCATGCAGGAGAACTTATGGGAGACTCCAGTTGTTACTTCAGCTCAAAAGATGTTTAGTGTGTCCACTCTGGGCTACTGTAAAAACATGGAAATTACCCCCGGAGGACCCGCTCCTCATGTAAATATACATTAATGCGCTCATTTAAGGGCAATGGGAAAAAAAACCCATTTTGGTGGTTGCATTAATGAGCCGGAGAACACGTATACCTTATAAAGTGGCTAATGTGTATATGTTTGCTGCTGTATCTCTCTGGGAAAGAGAGAACCGTGGAGCCGGCCGCATGGAATCGTTTCTTCTCTGTAATTGCATCGGCGTGGTGTTTCCGAATCACAATGGAGAACAGCGTATCACTGTGTGCATACATTAAAAAGCAAATTCACCATCAGAGCAGCAGCAGCAGCAGCAGCAGCAGCAGCAGCAGCTCATCACCCAGTAAATTGTTAATTACAGGAGAATGAAAGAAACGCTCCCCAGGGCCCCTGCTGAATGAAGCTGCACTGAGCAAATTATAGGTGCTGGAGAGCAGATACATTTTTTTTCCTCCTTCACTCACACACACACACACACACACACACACACACACACACACAACACACACACACACACACACCAGACACAATCCCCGTCCATGTGTCTGCGCCCATGTGTGCATCCTTGCAGACACAGCTGTCACGAAGCTTTGGTTTCACCCCGCTCGACCCTCAGCTTTCAGGCCATTGTGTGCTCTCTCTTTCAATTTCAGCCCACCCGCGGCGGATACAAGCCATTTTGGAAACTGCTGAGTGTATTGAACTTTTCTGCATGGCTACTGAGCAAGAAAAATCGGCTCAACAGGAGAGAGAGAAAAAATGAGCACTCTGGGGCTCACAGACAGGCTGAGACAGGGATGGGTCAATTTACACCTCGGAGAAGGTGTTTCACACTTGTGCTGGAAGGCTGTCTCTGCAGGGCGTCTCCGTGCTGGGAGAGTTCACTGCTGCTAAACTGCTCTATAATGGAACCTAAGGGGGATTCATCTCCATTTCATATCAATTACAGAGGATGTACAATGTTAGCTGCATGATGACGACCATAATTCAGATGACTGTTTAGCAGCCTGTCGTGCAATGAATAAATCTATGTATCATCATCATTACAAATGATCAGGATCCATCACAAATGTCCAATCGAAAATGGGAGGAAAGAATAAGTCATTAGCTGACCAGTTAAAGATGTAGTAAAGAGAAGTAATTTTAGGGCATGAGCATCATTCAAAACAAAGGGTATTTGTTATGTCTGTTATGGGCTACTGTAAAAACATGGTGCAATGTAAGACCTATATGTTGTGAGGACCCACTCTTGATAACTATGATAAGCATGTGATAATGATCTCATAAAATAAGTTTAATTCCAGGGCTCTCCCCAGAAACAATTGCATTGTTGGGGGGTGGGGGTGGTGTTGACCGGGGCGTGGGTAGAGTGGACGACCGCACTAAATCTGAAAAGAGGTACAATGGCACCAGGACTCTGGTGCGATGGCGCAGCGCCATTGTTCCATTGTTAAGGGGGAGCCCTGAATTAATATTTATTTTCCACCAGTGGCAGTGGAAGAACTTTTGAATTCTAAAATGTGACTTTTGAAAAAAGAAATGCTCCATTCCCTTGAATAAACTGATTTATCAGACAATCCATAACATAGGTCTAGTTGCTAGTCTGTCCCTCTGACATAGGCTGCATTCACTCAGCAGCCACTGTTTGTGAAACACAAGCTGCTGTGAATGACTTTTCCTTCATAATCGGTGAAGTCGCTGAAACAACCATGACTGCAGATGTGCACTTTCATCACTGTTTGCTTTCTTCCCTTCCTCATACCATCCCTCCCTGTCTCCTCCTATCTGCCACTGTAGATCACCTATTTGTACCCCCAGCTGCCTCATGATTACATTTCTTCTCTGAATCACCATCCCCAACCATACACACACACACACACACACACACACACACACACACACACACACACACACACACACACACACACACACACACACACACACACACACACACACCTCTCCTTTGCCCTTGCTATCTTAGATTTTGATTTGGGTTCGGCTGGGGCATGTTTGCTCTCTTCCCTGTACTCGGCAGCCAATAGAGAAAAAGAGCAGCACGGTTGATTATTGTTTGCAAGGGGTGTGTGTGTGTGTGTGTGTGAGGTGAGAGAGGGAGTGTGTGTGGGAACAGAAGGTAAAGAGAGAAGAAAGAAGCATGCTGGGAGATATTTCATCGTCAGTGGCGGCGGCAGCGTTCACTGATCCCACTGTGCTGCTCCAGACTGACGCAGGTGAATCGCCTCTTTCTCCATTCAACACTTTCTTTACCCCTCGTTCACTCTTGTCGGTTCCCCCACTGCTGCACCAGCCAGTGCCCAGTCTGTGACGTGTTTCCTTTCTGTCTGAGTTGGAGGGTTATACAACGCTGACAAGGCCTGGAGACGCCTTTGTCTTTTGGCAGGGGAAGAGAACTCAGAGCACGGCTGGATTTAGATGAGAGTCAAACAGCCAAGTGTTCCAGGGGTTTGGGTGTAGATGCGGCATTTTAGAAACGACAACAGCAACACTGTGTTCTTGAAGTGCAGTGAGAAAATTGGAGTGTTGAAAGAGCATCAGTGCGGCCAGGAATTCAGATTTGTGCTCGTTTCTGAAGCCCAGACTTTGGAGCTGAGCTTTTGTTTTAAAAGTGAAAAAATGATGTTGTCGCACCAACTCTCTTCATTTCCCGTCGGCCCGATGAATTCTTTCAAAAGATAAACTCCTTTCAAACGTCGGGATGGAGGCAACCTGTTCACAAACCCAATTTCTTTCTCACTCTTCCCAAATAACGACCTTTGGGCGGACTCGGCTGAACCAATCAGGTGAAGAGCCATCCGCCGGGGCTGCTGTCTGTTCTCTCGTCAGCCAGAGTGCTGCTGCACTTTTTGCCAGCAATCGCACTTCCTTTATAGGCAACTGATTGCTGTTGCCTTGCCCATAGGCTCCCGTGGCAGAGGCATTGAAAGCCGTGCCCCATGACAGGACCGGCTGGAAAACAATGGGACAAGTGAAGCGAACCCTGCTTATATTGATTGACCTGCTGACCAAAGCGGAGCCAGTGATAGAGAGAGAGAGAGAGAGAGAGAGAGAGAGAGAGAGAGAGAGAGAGACACGAGATGAAGGTGCAGGGACATGGTTTCAAGCTTGGACACAAAGAGCAAAATCATACAGGAAATATCCATATTCATAATCACTGTGACCAGTGTGGAAAAGCACAATTGGTTCCCCTCCTTGTGGTTATCAGTCGTGTGGATGAATGCCAGCATTCACTGTCTGTCTGTGACAGTGGATGAGCCAGAAAGAAAAGAATGGAGGAGAAGGGCTGAACGAGTGTGACACTGTTTGAGTTCTGTGGTAAACGTATTGTCTTTCCGTAGCTTTGTGTGAGTCTCCTCAAGTCTCTCGGACGTGCTGGATTTACATACGATCTGGGATCATTGGTTATCCCTTGTAGTAAAGGACGCAATGTCCCAAAGAGAGAGAGAGAGAGAGAAAGAGAAAGAGAGAGAGAGAGAGAGAGGGGGGGGAGATGAAACAAGCACCATGAGAGCGGCAGAGAGAAAATCTGAGAGGAGAAATAAGTGTGAAAAAGAAAGTTGAAAGAGAAAGATAACACACATCGAATATTCATGAACGTTGCCTCATATTCATTCATGCTCTGCTGCTGGTGACGATGGGACATCGACACCAGAGCCCCCCTTTGCTCACATGCTCCCACCCAGCCACCCCCTTGGCCCCCACACCCCTCCATGGCCCCAGCCCGGCATCCGGACCCCAGACACTGCTGTAATCCCCCCCCCCAACTCAGACCCGGCAGTTGAATGGACCCAAATGGTCGTCTTCCCCCAGATGCCTCGGAGGCTCCTGAGCCGCACTGTGTGTAATATGATCAGGTTGGAGAGGAGCCCCCCGTCGCTGAGGACAGCTTGCTGCGGAGATAATTTAGACTCAAGGGAGGTTACATTTCTCTCCCTCACTCCACTGACTGGTGCCGGGCGCATGTGCCCACGAGAGGAGGCGGAGGAGACGTGTGTAAACCAGGAGAGACCGTGACCTTAAGACAAATAGACAGAAGGACTTACAGCATTTGCAGAGTAGGGTTTTCCCCCTTTCATATATGTATCTTTGTAGTTATGATCATTTTATCCACATCTTATTCTTCTACACCCGCATCAGCATCACATGTAAAGAAACGCAATCGAGTCCATTCCCTTGGAGAACGGAGCCTTCCCCTGAATGTGCATAAACAGTACGCCTGGATTCTTAAAGGGGCAGTGTGTAAGATTTTAGTCATTTTTGTCACACTACAAATGTAACATAACAATTACATACTGACATTTTCATGAAAGTATAATCACCTAACTTTTATTTTTTCCCCCCTTACCCTTAAATTGAGCCCATGAATGTATATTAACATAAGGGGCGGGTCCTCTCTATGAAGGCTGCCATGTTTTTACAGTAGCCCAGAGAATCTTTTGAGTTTCAATGACACCTGACGGTTACCATGTAGGTTCTCCTGCATGTTCTGAAGGGTGAGGGGATGGATACAACATGTAACTTCACCTCTAGATGTCATCAAATCTTACAGACTGTTCCTTTAAAGGTGCAGTGTGTAAGATATATAGGTGTACAGGTGAAGTTGCGTGTCACATGTCACCACACCCTCATCCTTCAGAGCATGTAGGAGAACCTATATGGTAACCGTCAGGTGTCATTAAAACTCAAAAGATATTTAGTGTGTCCACTCTGAGCTACTGTAAAAACATGGCGGCCTCCATAAAGAAATAAACCATTTTGGTGATCATGAAAATTTCATAACGTGTAACTGTTTTGTAATATTTTTCGAAGAGACAAAAATGAGCGAAATCGTACACACCTTTAATGCGACACTTGTGTAATGGTAAAAGATAAAAGATGAACATCATGTAAAGACATGACTCATGTGAGTCACCGGTGTCGTCAGTCTTGTTATTGTTGGTGTTTGGATGGAGACTGTTACAGTGGTGCAGTATGTCATTCATCCTGGTCTGTACCAGAACAGCACATATACAGTACATGCACAGGTGTTCAAGGATATCACACAGCATTCAATCTCATTTCCAGGCTCATTCTACAAGGGCCCGCTCTCAGTACCAGGGTCATTTGACCGGCAGAAGCATAAAAACAGGTTTAAGCGTCACACTGCAGTGTGTTTGTGTTTCACAGGAATTCATTTCATGTGAATGTAAAAAGATGAAGGCTGCAATCCAATATTCTACTGAATCAGTCACATCTACTTTTGAATATAAGGCTACAGAATTGATTCCAGTCCTTACATTGAGGTAATGTGCCATCGTGGTGCAAATGAACGTCAGAGAACTCGACACGTCTTCGTTTGAACACTGTCCTCTCTGGATGAGGTTCTACATCAGGGGTCATCAACGACAGAATCGTTCAGACACTGTGAAGGCCAGATAAAATGTATACTGTATGCTAAGTAATATATTATTCTTTGATATATTCAAGTTATTTTCAAATCTGTGTTATGTTTTAGCCTTTGTCCTTGGTAACAGAGTCAAAATGCCTATACTAGATTAAGCCACAAGGGGGCGAATGCGATGTTTTTGGCTATAAGCTAAAAACACATACAGATATGGAAACATCCCTTTTCCCCCTCACTGGGCTTCTCCCAAAGGGAATAATATGGGAAGATGGGAAGTTCTGTCGGGCCCACGGGCCACCAGTTGACTTTGAAGTGACTAGAGACTGGCCTCTCGCCAGATGTGAAAATCCCTCAGCTGGGACACGGCTTAATGTCACAGTGATGTGCTTGTGTTCAGCCCAGTGTTTCCAGGAATTGTCTTTGTATTGGACATGATTTATATTACTTCCAGTGAATCAGAGATTCATCTGACTGATGGAACAAATATTGTTTATTATTTCTATCATCCAAAATTGCTCCTTATAGGAGCGATTTTTGTTGTTTGTCTCGTGAGTTTATGAATCGTCTGCACACTGCAACTGCACACTTACAATAACATTCACCCCGTCCTCGTCTCATGACATGAGGTGCAAACACTGTGCAAGACATCATTAGACAATAACAATAACAGCAGACATTGGCAGACAGTAAAAAGCAGTGTGAGATCGTCAATGTTTTATTAAAGGCTGCCTCAGCTGCAGGAAAGAGGCTGTTATCAAAGCATGTCATCAACATGAACCTAAGGCAGAACTGCAAATTGAAATATTATTTTTCCACCAACACAATGTCAGAGCTTTCCTGTGTGGATATTGAGAAAAGCACGACTGAGCCAAATCTAGAGTCAAATTGTTTTTGTGTTTTCGTTTCATTTGATCAGTAAACATGAACAACATATTCTGTAAACTGTTGATACCCACACATGGTCGTCCCTCATCCAAGTGCGGAACCGTGGGACTAATAGAAGGATAGTTGTTCAAAGGTTTTTAATTCACAAACCCAAGCCAGTTCCTCACCTGTGTAACTCATCCACATACCGTGTCAGTGGGCTCCTCATTCCATCAGTGACACCTCCAGCTGGGTCACATTTCTAACACACCTTTAGCATCTTCTCTGCTCTTATTTTTCAGGGCAGTCTGACGCCCGTTCTTTACTTCTCCCCTCTCACCATTCACACCGTTTTGTGCACACATGTAACCATGGTGACTGGCAAATAGAGCCGTCTCTCTCGCTTTGGGGACTCGGTATTTGCGAAATGTGCCGGTAGATGCCTCAGAATGTTGCAAAAGGAAAAAGACATTGCTTCATACCCGTGTTTACTTGATGCCTTCTGTAACTGTTTGTTTTGTTTCATGGTTTTAGCAAACACTTCAGACTCTGTGTCAATGTCCCATCTGTAAAAACAGATCCATGCCACACATGCAGGGATGGAGTGAGGTCATTGGTAAAGAAACCTGTTGAAAGCTGTATTTGTAAAACATTGTATGAGTCGCTCCTGACTTATCTTCTCAAAGAGTGCTGATTATTTGAATTTAAGATATAAAATGTGCAGATGCTCCAGTTAAAAGATGATAATGATAATAATAACAATGATAATGATAATAAGAAGAGGAAGACGAAGAGCAGAATTACAGTATATTAGTATTTGTTTTCCATTCTTACGTGATGCAAAAGACATCTTGAACAATTTGCATATTCTATAAGATTATTTGAAAGCAGATGAACAGAACAATAATAAAACTCAAACGTGATTTGACATGAATGAGTTTTTAACTAAATACAGGAGAATGTTTCCCAGACTTTCTAATGAAGAAAAACAAATTAGCAAAACTCCTGCAGCACCAAGCGTAAAACCGTTATCTCCTGTGTTTTGCGAATATTGAATAACTTGTTTAAATAAAAAGCAAATATAGACAATGTGTCTTATTCTCCAAACAAACCAAACAAAACTTTACTAAAGACTAAAGTCTCTGATGATGGAAGCTTTAAGTCAGAATCTTCAAAAATGAAGATTAAGTCCAGTGAACAACCCATCAACATGTTGCAGAACCAGTCAGTTTGCATGTGTCCGGAGTTAATGAAGAAAATACATTATTCAGTTCAGGTCTTTATCAGTGAATATGATTTTGAACACGTCCCTGACTTCATGTCCATGGGTTGCATGTGGGATCGGGGGCGGGTGTTGATAAGATAATCCACATATGTCATGATGTGGGATGTCTGTTCTTTAATGCATCAGCTCTGTGCAGGCCCAGTCATGTTATTCCTCATATCTCTGCCAGTCTCATGTATAATCATCATGCTCTGCTCAGTAACATTAAAACATGCAGAGGTTCTTCAGGCTCGTAAGCCTCCTGACATTACCATGCTGAGCGGCCATGCAACATGTGGGCTCCATGTTCAGTCAGGGGATTAACTCGGGCTTTATGCAGAGGAGGTGCCAATTGCCTTGTATATATGTCCTCATGTAAATGTGTCTGTACAACAAAGTGCTCCATGTGTCCTTGCAGCGCCCTGCAGTTTTCAACGGGCATTTAGCAATATATCAAGTGAAGGCTTGAGTTAAAGTGGAGACTTCATCCCAAGGATGAGGCCTGACCCAAGGTGGAGACTGTAAATTTCATAGTGAAGCTGAATGTACGAGAGCATCACTTTTTTATTTCTTTTTTATTTGTATTTTTTTTTAAACATGTAGCAAAAGCCTTGATAGAGTTATGACCTCCTGAAGCAGCCAATTACTTCTCAGTATTTTACATGATACTGTTTGTTGGTCATTTAAAGGTATAGTGCACAGAATTTGTTTTTGTCGACACATCGATCAAAGTTTGCCCCACCCCCTTGCAAACTAGGGTGGGGCCACAAGGGATAAACGGTTGTAATATTACATCTGTTGTAGGATTGCTGACACTTTATCAAGCTAATTAATCAAACCATGTTTAGCCTCTCTTTCAATCTTTCAAGAAAATCTCACATACCATACCTTTAAATTCAAAATACATTGGATGGCATGTCAGCTGTATCTCCTAATGGTTTAACAACATTTAACAATAACTGCTGCATTATGAACATGGTGTTTTTAAAATACCATCAAGGTTAGTGAAGGAAATGATCAACAAAGTGGTGGAAAAGAGAGGGAAAGAACATGATTCCAGGACACACTTTAAAAAAAATGTTTACCCTGAATCAAATGTTTTAACAACATAATTCCTCTAATAACTTTTCCTACTGCTTCCACAATTAAGACAGTGTTTGGTGACATGCAGACAGCTGTTATTCACAAGTATCATTCCACTCTATAAGTGAGCATTGTCTGTCCTTCACATTTATACACACACATACACACACACACACACACACACACACACACACACACACACACACACAGTCTAATTTGATGCTCAGCACCAATATCAGCGCAGAATAATAATAATAATAATTGCCGGTTTTACGTCCAGTTGACATGGGGCTGATTGCACGGGCTTCATGTGAGATTACAGCCTGTGGCTCTGTGGTAAGCGATTTGCTTTTTGCGAGGGATCGACACCCTCTGCACCAGCTCCTCTCCC
>JAFBJT010108852.1:0-22573 GCA_016785325.1 Chascanopsetta lugubris
ACTCAACCACGAAAACCACTCTCACCCACAGTAGCTGAGGAGTTTCAGTTCCATTGAATCAAAAATGAAAAATAGCTTCGCTGCAGATACACCAGGTAGGATGAACACACAGGCTCCCGATGGATCCCCGCACCAAAGACTGCTCTTGAGAAACCAAACCAAGACGCGACAGCATCTTTTAGAACTCGCTAACGACAAGGAATCAGTCTGGGGTCGTTGCGTGTGATCAGGGAACACAACGTCACCAACAGACAGTGGGATTACTGGGATTACTGGGATTACAGCGGGTTCTGCAGAGGTGCAGGTGCTAAAGGGTTAAAAAAAATTTCAAAAAAAGGCTCACTCGTCTCCTGGTTTGTCATCACCACACACAGGGAGAGCGATCGACTGTTAAAAGAGCCTGAGGTGGACGTGAGCCACTACTACTCTAATAAAAAGGATTTCCATCAACGTAAACCTCTGAACTTCTTGGGTCCGTATAAAACAATACACCGAAGCGCTTGCCAAGCGAATGTCGGAGCCCAGCACTGAGGAGGAGACGGAGGAGTGGCGACCTCTGCTCGGCGATGGGAGGCTCATTCCATGTGTTTTCTCCCCCTCGGATCATTAAGCGTAGCTGCCGGCTGCAACTTGGCCTCACTCCCTCGCAAGTGAAGTGCGGTCGGATGCGAGACGCTGGCCAGGCGGCGACGGCGGCGCAGAGCGATAAGACCGAGAATAAATGTCCGTTCTCGCGTATACATGCGTGACGCATGACACAGACCAGATACGGTGTGAGACCACTCGGACCTGAGAAACGGCGATGGCTTTGAGGAAGAGCGGCGCTGCTCACGTGGGAGTGCACAGATTAGCACCCACATCCCCTCCGAGTGAACCGCTATCAATCTTTAAAACTCAATGAATCTACGGGAGAAGCACGCAGAGTCACTCCCTCAAGACATTTCACCCAAATTCCTTCTCCCCAAATGACTTCCTCCTCTGAAGCCAGAGTCTTTAGCCGAGATTAATATGTAACGTTTCCACAATCACATGTGGAAACCAGCGCTCGTTGGAATTTAAGAGGGTCGTGATCTTGTGGGTGATATCGACGGGTATCGGCAGCTTGTCTGCGGCGTAGTCTCTGATTGGATGGAGTTTGGCGGAACTCTCTGAGGCTGCTCCTGTACTTTTCCGCTCTGTCATCGTGAACGGCCAAGAGATGGACAGGCCGATCCCAACTCTGTCAAGTCCGGCTGCATGATTGAACCACCACATCCGAATTCTCCACCGTTTACAGGACTCCACCGTGTCTCCGTCTGCACTCGTCTGTCTCTTTCACGCGGACACAGCAGATGCCATTCACTCGCTCATACAACCAAAAACATACTTTACACTTCTAGCCTTTCTTCCTGCCTTTCATCCATATATTCATTCCAGAAATCCCTCTTGGTCTGCCTGTATATGGAATGCATATCTGGCGCTCCGCAGCTGGAGACTCATGCACAGTTCAATATTAACACAATTGGGGTGAACGTGCATCCAGCAGCGAAAGCCAGTCTTTCAGGATAGCACATGTAAACATTGGTTCCCCGAGTTAATACTACATCGAATTTCTCAGAGTCAGATAACACAGCCAGATAACAGAGGTTGGGGGTGGAATCGGCATGTAAACAGTCAACGGAACACACAACGCATGCGCCGCGGTTTCTGCTCCGAGCCTTGAATAGCATTAGCGCATTGCACGGCATGTGTGTGGTCTGCATTCAGCCACATTAGCGCGAGGGACAGCGCGCAACTCATCTGTACCGTAGGAGAGCAGCACAGAAGTCATGTTGGTTTGCTGCTAGCTAACTTTAACTCACCTGATTTCTTGGTCCTTTTCAAATGGCAAAAGGTCCAACACAAACAAACTGAAAGGAGCTATATATCACCACCTTTATGGTAGTAAAGACTGTCAGACTTCGAAGGACAAATCAATTCCCCTTCCATGTGTTTATTCCGGCACAAGGACGGTCGTGCAGTTACATGACATAGTCGCGCTATAGGCGTACAACCTTAACTGTGCGTGTGAACTTACAAAGTCCTGGTTGTTAGCAGGGTTTCGGGGCGATTACATGTGTTTCATCAGCATTTCGTAAATTGATGGGCATTGGACGTGAACACGAGACTCACGCGAATAGGGACATTTCCCAGCTCGAGTCAGCTTTTGTTCCGGCTCCGCCCACACCTCTTCTGGTGACGCACATTCTGCCTCCTGCTGTCAGCATATGGCCAGAGAGTTTCTACTCAGACTTGTCCATTTACAACTCTGGACGGTGTTCGAGACTCTTCTATTCCATCCCTCATCAGGATGCCACACTGGCTTCATCGACTTGCCAAAGAGTGAATCAGGTCAAAGATACAGATACAGACGCATCAGCGAAAATCATACTTGCTGTCACAAGCAATGTCACGTTGGTGAAACGTTACACCGTGAGGCAGGCTTAGCACTGGCAATGTGAGAGGTGCTAATTGCTCTCTCTGAGCAGGTTCATGGAGGTGAAAACAATGGGCGAGCCTCGGAGCTCCAGCCAGTGTGCTCACAACAGCGGTTAACGTCTCTCCACTGAGGCGTTCCGTGTGCTCAGGCAAGCTTGAATGAACTTTGAGCAAACAGGTGAAAGGTTCCCGTGCGGCTCCAGGACGTTGTGGACTGAGCCTTTAATTCTTGCTCTTTCGCTTAGCACAGGTCACTTCACGCTTTCAGACAAACAGCATCGCCACAGGCCGAGCAAACAGCCCCGTCCGCGCAGGCGGCCCGACCGCACAGCCCCGCACTCATGCATGTGATGAGACTACCACTCCGTTTCCAGACAGCTCGGCTCACACTCGTCGGGGCGCCTCGAAAAGTTCAACCACAAAGGGAAAGTTAGAGAGTAAGCCATCTTGATTCATCCTCTGGGCACCGTGAATAAAGCAGACGTCATGGACGCGCACTGAAGTGATGTGGGTCTTGCCCCTCGCTCGAATGATTCGTAAGATGAGGACTTTAAAGACTAGAAGCGCTGCTCTTTCACTTTGTGTCGCTTGGGGCGCGCACAGTGTGACCTTCGCGTTAAAGACCCCCCCCCCCCCGGGGTCCATGTCCGCAGGGAGTGCTACACCATTTGACAGCATGACAGGTCAGTTTCTCTCATTTTATGTGCGTCTGTACTTTGACTTTCTCCTGCAGATGCTTCACACAGAAATGTGCTGATGGTTCCCTTCCTCGCAGTTCACTTCATTTCCCTGGAATCTCTGGCAATTTCTTCCTTCTTCTTTTTGGGGGTGGGGGTGGGGGCGGGGCGGGGTGGAGGGGAGGGGGGGTGGGGGTGGGGTGGGGTGGAGGGGGTGGGGGGTTCTTGTGGTCCTTGTGTGCTATGAGGCTATCTCTAAAAAATGCAACCGGATAGTATTTCTTTCCTTTTCCTTGCGGCTTTAGATTAATTGCGTCTTCCTCGACGAGCCAGCTCGCACTGGGGATGTGCTTGGAACCGACCCTGTCAACTGTGTGGCGTTCGCTGGCGGGGACCTCTGGACTCTTGACCAAAGCCCTTGGGGAGATTAACATTCCTGCGGGTGGACCACTGTATCTCTGCCATTATAAATAGGCAGGATTAGACCATACACAACCCAACAAACAACAAGGCTCTCTGCTGTGGCCGCGTACAGTACGTGTCGGTAAGGTTAGTCCTCTCAACAGTCGGAAGACCCATTCAAATCAGTTTTACTTCGAGGAAAACCTCTATTCCGTGGTTTTGCATTGTTCCTATTGTGCCCAGTTTCTTTTCTATCTACTCCCACTGCTTCCTGCATGGCTTTATCTGGCCTCTGTGTATGTGTATGTGTGAGAGCGTGTGTGTCTACTGCTTTGTGTGCTGCCATGTTGACATTCTTGGAGACGCGGCCTGCATTTCACATTTGTGCGGGTCAGGGTCTTTTGTTTGCTTTAACTATTATGGGAGACCCCCAGTTGTTATTTCGCACTTTGGAAGAACCTTTAAAATGCCACCGCTGGTGTGTTGTGCTCTCGTACTCGACGGCACTAAAAAGGCCGGAGCCTCGGGGGAGGTGACTTTTAAATGTATTTGTGTCAAGCTTCCGCCAAACTCTGGACTCTGTGGCTGATTTTTTTTGATCAAGAGGCTTTAAAGTCCCAGACCAATGTGCTTCCAGGACAGGATGCATTCACAAGTCAGAGTAGTACGGGAGTATGAGTGTGTTTGTATGCGCAGTAAACACGCAGGGGTCCCGATATAAACTCAGGTCATGTCCACACAACTTGTTAACTTCTTGAATGATCGATTTCTCTCCAAATATTGTCAGATAAATAAGCAAAATCTCCGGTTCTTTTTCATCTGTGAAATTCAAAGTGATTCCATGTTCCACCACAGATTGAATGTTTATCTATGGCAAGGGAGTCAAACTCATTTTAGTCCAGGGGCCATGTATACGCCTCAATTTGGATCTCAAGTGGGCCGGACCAGTGAAACGAGAGCATAAAAAACTTACAATTCCAAATTTGTGTCTTGATTTTAGTGGAAAAAAAGTACAATTTACATTCTGAAAATGTTTCATTACACATTTCAAAAACATTCAAAACATTTGCCACTACTTTTAATTGCGGTCTTTTCTGTCATTTTTATCCTTTGCAAAGTCAGCTTACCGGCCGGACTGGACTCTCTGGTCTCTCTGTTTGACACCCCTGATCGATGGAACACATCAGACAGCAAAACCACATTTGCATTTCTTGTTGACTGAATGTGTTTGAAAAAGATTTGTATTACCTCTAATTCTAGTTACATATATAGACAATTAAAGACATCCTGCAATAATACCAGCAACAACACTGCTGCTGAGCGCACAGCCAGTGGAAATGACCCGACACTCTGGACAGACAACAGAACCAGTTCTATTAGTGTGAGCACAGTCCTCATCTTGTCCTTGTTCCATGATAACAGAGGGGATTATGTTTCAAAAGCTTTTCAGTCCGGAACCTGCTTTCACCAATAATCATTTTTGGCCCCTGTAAGTATCGAAACACAGGATTGAAATAAATAAATGCATAAAGGATTCACAGAGAATGCAGTTTACAGTGTTTCTGTGTGGATACATCCACACTTCTCTCTGGTCTCTTGCCAAATTCTGAACTGCTGCAGTGATTCTTTTCCCTTTCAATGCTTCAGTTGTACAAACCACATGTACCTCCAAGACAGGATGCATTCATACATCACACTGTAGTCTGTGTGCGCGCACTGGTCCCTGAGCAAACTCATGAGGTTCCTGACACACAAAGTGCCCTCATGTTTTTCCAGACTTTGCAGGGGCCACTGATTCTGAATCATATCTGGACTCAGTCATCAAACCAAAAAGTCACCTCAGCCTCAAACTCTGCTTCACGCTAAACAAAACAATGTGGCTAAATAGTGAGTCTGTTTTGACTGAGAAGGTGTTTTGGTGGAAATCACCATGAGTCAAAAGCTTGAGTTTCATAGTAAATCCTTGTGGAGGGCATGTTCACATTCCGAAACAGAAAAGTCAATACATTGAATCCTGCAGTCACCCTGCTTCTCTGAACACAGGTTCATAAACCTCTGTTATGGGAAACATGAACTCTGGGCTTTGGCTCATTCACATGAACACAACTATATACTACAGTATTATGCTCTGAGACTTTGAGGGAGAAAGTCTTGCATCGACCACATTGACAATCCATAACTATTCCTGGACCAGGATCAGGGTATCAGTGATCAAGTATGATGATAAATGCAACATATCATCTCTTTAATCCGGCTCTATTCAGCTCTAGTGGTCAGCGGAAGTTTTTCTTGGTAGCATTTAGCAATAAAACCAATGCTAACTGCTAACCACAGAGACCACTGTTCTTTGAACTCGCCTTGGCTGATGGATTTCTTCTTTACCACATGACACCAGGGTTAATGGTGCGTTCAGCCACACGGGGGCAGTGCTACAAGATGTGAGCAGAAAGTTAATGTGTTGATGTGATGAACATGCTCCCGTATGGATGTCAAACTCATTTTAGTTCAGGAACCACATGCAGCCCAATCTGACCTCAAGTGGGCGGGGCCGGTAAAATCATAGCATGATAACCTATGTTTGCCTTTGCTAAAAAGTACATGTTCACATTTATTGAACTTTTATTAATATTTTTTATACAAAACACTTAGAACAACCGCAAATTTCTCGAAAAACGAACACATTTTTTCAATTATATGATTCCTACGTTTGTCATTCACACATGATTAACAACTATTTGCCTCAAAATTTAAAATAGCTGTCCAATTAATGACCTCTCTGTCATTTTTACACCAAAGTCATCCAATGGGCCGGTTCGGACCGTCTGGCGAGCCAGTTTTGGCCCACGGGCCATTTGTTTGACACCCTTGCACTAAAGGAAGACCCCAGATCCCAGTCCAGACCAAGGTATAAACCACATTTTATAAAGGTGTTAACCCAGCGTTTTGGTGCACCCTGATTCCAAAATCCAATGTATATCCAATAATGTTGCCCGCTTTAGAAGTATGGTGTTATTAACCACCATAGTCCAACATTCCTCTGATTTGTAATTCTGTAGATATGTTTCTGGCTTTTCCTTCTCTGAGGGAAACTGGGCTCAAGAGTTGCTGATGCTACAATTTTAAAGTGCTCCGCTCAGCGAAACGGAGGTTACTGACTTTACATGCCACTAGATCCTACACACTGGTGAACATTAAAATTAACGAAACCAATTTCAGAAAAATGAAGTAATAAGACGTGATGTCACCTCCTTCACACCAAATGGAAGACATCAGCTCTATATATGTCCAATTTCTTTAGGTCGAAATTGCAACGTGGTGGCCGACATGTTTTTCCAAAGAACTTCGGTTACTTGTAATTATGCTCACCAGCTAATTGCTAACGGTGAGGTTAGTGTGTATGGAGGTTTATGGCAGATATATATAAACAGCACCAGTGAGAGCAGTGAAAGTGAACAGCGAGGTTATTGGCCATAAACCGAAAATAAGCATCTGGGTGACGCTCAGTGTGGGGATACACAGTCAGGTAGTGCCCAGGAACATTACCTTTATATTCAGCAGCGCTTTATGAGTTAGTGAGCAGGAACACACAAAACGCCAAACGCAACCAATTTCCATCGAATATAGTGGGTGGGTGGGTGGGTGGTCTACGAACTAGGATATTATATTTGAGCGCAGACTGAGATAAGTGTATACCGCTAATTCCAGGATTTTATTGGTTTTTCCTTTTCTTTTCTTTCATTAAAGAAACTTTCCAGAAATTGTTGTTGATAGCATCACGTGTGGTAATGACGTTAATCTGTAACTCATATAAAGGCAACACTTTCGGGTTAATGGGAACAACAACAACAACAACAACAACAACAACAGCAACCATGATGATAATAAGAATAATATTAATGAGACAATTAACAATAATAATAACAATCATAATACTAATAATGCTACAACTATTACTAACGACAATAATAATGATGATGAACATCAACAAAGTGAGTGTACGATCTGATCCCTCAAACACCAACACAGGCACGCTGCCATTTATTTTTCGAAGATAACGTCTCATCACTCTTTCAGGAACAAACACCGAGCCCGGCTCCTGGCCCTCTCTATCTATTTGGCCCCGTTGAAAGTGCGGTGCCGGGTGGGGCCAAGGGGAAACAATTTCTCTGTCATTATAGTCATTACCGCGGCCCCTTATCGTCACGGATGTTTGTGTAAGAAGCCCCGCGTTGGCACAGCTCTGAGGACGATGGCACCATCCCTCACGGAGAGGAACTCAGTCCCTGAAACGCTGAGCTGATCTGCACGCTCACTCGGCGCGACGTTTTCCCTCACAGCGCACGACGCCGCCTCCACGGCTCACGCAAATTGTCCCTTAATGTCCCGGGGGCAGCAGAAGGCGGGAGATTATCAGGGGCATTATGCGGCGTGGGTGGAAAGTGGATGCGGCCAACGTATTCGCGTTTGCATCACGTCAGGCTGCAAAATGTCGTCGTCATCGTTTCACGTCGGAGCGGATTGTGTTTGCGCGTGAGCTACTTCGCACGCCGCTGCGTGAACGATGGGGGCGTGAGTCTCCCGTCGACGCACACGATGGAACCCACCTCCTGCATGTGTGGGCTTTGTTTGAAGAGGCTGAGCCCATAAACAAACCACCGGGGAGTTTCGGCAGGATGTTTATGGGGATGTGAGGTAGAATAAATTAGAAACCACCGCGGTTTAAGCCTTTGCCACACATATCAACGTAAATGTACACATGCACAACCACACACACACACACACACACACACACACACACACACATGTGGAGTTCTAGCATGCAAACACACTCACCGTCTTGTAAAAGTAGAAACCACGACCAACTTTTAACTCTAGCAAAGCCACATATATATATATTGGGTAAAATAACCTTAACAAGTTTTCTTTGAAATCACCGAGCTCTCACCGAGAAGCCTTTTTCTCACACTATCTGCGGGAGACGCCAGATGTGCACGTTCTCGCACGTGAGCCATGGACGGAGAGCAGGAGATGAGAGGAGCGCGGCTCCGACAGTCCGCTGGCCATCTGCACGGTTTCAACCCTGAATCCCAAGCAGCAGTTCACACACATGGTTAGAATAAGGGATTTTAAAACTATAGATTGCCACGTTTTCCTCTGCATTTATAAGAGTTCCACTGGCCACTTAACGGCGCTCCAGTGGCTCGCCGGCGTGTGGTGGGGGCTTTGTCGTCCACTTGCGCTCCCGTGGGAAAAGAAAAGGGACCCAAGCCTCGCTCTGGTTGAACATACGCAGTTTTAATCAAGTGGGCTCTGCTCACTCTGTTCATTGCAGTGCATTCTGCGCACAACAGGCCCCAGGTTTGAACTTTCAAAGTGAGGCCGGTTCTCCAGGGAAAACATTAGCCTGGACAACAGCGGGTTCTTGGCTCTGACATTTGCACATTGATGCTACTACAGAGGAGTGTTTATTTGCGCTCCGCGCGGACGAGTGGAAGTGGAAAGGTCAAATGTTTGGGCGATGAAAAAAGGGAAAAAACAAAAGCAAATATGCCTCGTCATCCCCTCTCTCCCAGTTTTGCTTTTAATTACCGGTGCCTGAGACGAGCCGGCGCTGGAGCGGAGTCAGAGCTCATTCCATTACACAGTGATGAACATCTGTCCTGCAGAAGTGTCCCTGAGCAAGTGACGGGGATCTCTGCATGTCTGCGCAGCACCGAGGTCAGAGCAGGTCAGAGGGGCTGAGCCCGTTTCTCCAGGTGATGGAAAATATGTATATATATGTTGACTGACACGAACTGACATTTGTGATTTCAGTCAATCACAGATTGATTGATTCTGGATGTTGCTGCCAAGGGATCGAACAAATATCTCAGGGGAGAGTCTGAAGTCCAATGTATGTTTCTTTTCAAATCAAGTTTATACCGTTGAATCAAATTGTGGGCATGTCACTCGTCGCCATCTTGCCAATGTCTAACTCCTCCTACTTCCCGGTTCATTCAAAAGCGAGCAAAGAGGCGGAGCACCCACGGAGCTGTGGGTGGGTGGGCCCATGGTGCTGTCGCATCACCCGCAGTAGGTGCCAGGTCAGCTCGGGTGTCGGTCAAGAGGCCACGCCCTTAATTATGCGTCATTTCAAATGTCAATAAAATAAGCATAAGCGAGTTAGAAATAAAATGACCCCTCATGCAGTGGATCGAGACTTGAGACAGGCTTTAAACATTTAACATGGGAGTCTATGGGGATCTGCTTCCTTTTGGCGGCAGCCCCCAGTGGCCACCCTATGAACTGCAAGTGTTTTCACTCCCTTGTGTCATTCCTCTGCCTGCACGGGAGTTTGCCACAAACAAAACAACTTGAGAAGAGACTGTGGAGCGCATGCATGTACATATGTTCCACATCTGTGCTGCTCACACACACTATTTGTTTTGTGCAGAGACGCTCGACTGTAAATGTTCGAGGAGAAGACGAAGAAGTTAGACTCCACTGTCTCTGCTCTGCGCCCACTAGCTGTGTGGCAGTGTAACTGCACAGCGATTGCACACCGACATGCACGTTTACAACTGCACATCAGCCGCATGTGTATCTACACTGCTGCTCCGATTGGAGCCTTATTGGCTGCCTGTTCCGCATCAGCGCATCGGGGATCGGTGAAGCAGTTTAGTTTGGTAACAAATAAAAGCCTTTTACAAAGAAAATCAAAAGAATTCAGTCCACGAGGAATGCGAGTAAAGTACGTAGTAAAGTATTTTACTGTGAAAAGGTTTCAGGAAGTGATGTAAATCTCCCGGGGGGGTGACACAATACAAGATGAATACTGTGGTTAAACATAGTTTTACTGTGGATTTATCAAATCAAATATATATTCTTCATAATTGCCATTTGTCCCCAGTGCTCATACGGCTGGTGTGGCCCGAGCACGAGCCCAGGGGCCTTTACTTAATTATGACTTGTGATGCTACGAGTCACATTTGTTAAAGATTGTCGTTTTCAAATATTAAGCCCAATTGTGCTTGAACCTGTCTGTTAACAATTAAGATTGCACCGCTGAGTTGTGCCCCCCCCACCTCGCCCCCCCCCATGGCCCCTGATTTCCTAGCTCCTGGCTCTACCCCCGGTCCACCTCCAGTATATTCAGTTCATGAAAACATTCCCATTATTACTTTAAAACCTGGTCGGGTCCACGCAGGAAAAGATCCTCATGGGAAGTCATACAGTACGTTTCATGACTCCAACAGCAACAACGGGGGTCATTTGAAGAACATAACGGGCTAGCAACCGTAATGTTATGGCTACTGGGGCCGCGCAAAAGAGAGAGAGAGAGAGAGAGGAGAGAAAGATAAACAGAAAAGGGACAACGACATCCAAGAAAACATCATATAATACCCAAGATTCATTGTGTCTAAACACGAGAGGGACAGACAAATGAATCTGGCGTAATCCCATTTGAAAATGTCAAAGTTTTTAAGCGAGGTGAAAGCCCCCGGGCCTCTGGCCGAGTATTCCCAACTCCCTAGAAGGGAACGTCAAGCCTGGGGGAGTTTAGGGTCTTCTGGGGCCAAACGTGTGCTCGAGTGCACATGGAACCACCCTGACTCATTCCCTCATGTCCCACAGAGCTGCTGCAGCAGCTCGAGCTTTAATGAGACTTAGAATAAAGCTGCTCTTTATGTGTGACAGTAAAAGAGCGAGAGAGAGCGAGAGAGAGAGAGAGCGAGAGAGAGAGCGAGAGAGAGAGAGGAATACGTTGAAATGTGTTGGTTCTTTCTGTGTTTATGTTTGTGGGAGTAGACCATCCCATAAAACGCCACCTACGCCGCCCACCACCCGCCGGCCGCCGCCTACATCAGCAGGTGGGGCTGCAGCGACGACACAGCGAAACCCCACCCAAAGCAAACACCACGCCGCCTCTGTTTTCGCTTTTCCCTTTCCCGCTCCTCGGACTTCTTGTTTTCTAAAAGGCGCTCTTTGTCCACGGCTGACGTGTGGGGATCTTGCAAGCCACGTGGGACTTGGCCCTCACTTAAAAAAAAAATATATATATATATATATATATATATATATACCCAGCCCAGGTGGGCCGTTCAGCCCAAGTAGATGCAAGCACCTGAACACGAACGCAGCGAATGTGGTGCTGGCAGATCTGCCGGTCGAATGAAATCGGCCCCCTTCCCTCCTCCTCTCCTTTCCTTCCTGAGAAGTTTCCCTCAAAGTGAGAGGCCTGAGGCTTTGGCTGCAGAGACGCACACTGCTGCTGCTGCTGCTGCTGCTGCTGCTGCACTTATTTTTTATTTCGGCTCCCAACTTTCCCAGCGCCTCCCTGTTTTTGATGGAAAAGAGCTCGACCAGACCAGTTCAAAAATCGTAGGCCCCCGTGTGGAATTCCCTATTAAAGAGAAGTTTGAATATAGCAGACAGCAGCAGCAGCAGCAGCGGCAGCAGCAGCATCGCTCCTGTTTTCCCCTCATATGCCTCCACCTAATCGGTAACACTAGAGGTGAGCGCAGCCCACACATGCCAGCATACAAAGCCCCGCATTCATCCACTGGTCCACCGAGCTCGACGCCCACTGCTCTGACAGCACGCGGAGCGCGGCAGCCAACAGGATGGAGAGAAACCTCGGGCCGATACTTCACGGGAAGGGAAAACATGAATAGCGCTGAATGAATGGTGTTTTTAGCGTCGGGTTCTAAAGGGCCAGTGTGTGAGGAACAACACACCAGTGTTTTGGGCTCCACCACTTTTAATCATCAAGAAAAGCAAAAGGTGTAGCGGCTGCTCCCGTGCATCCCGCCGATGGAAAACGATGACCACGTCGAAGGGTTTCAGGTTCAGACAGTTATTTTGGGCTTTCACCATTCATCACCCGAGCTCTTTTGACGGGGGGCGAGGGGGGGGGGCGGTAAGGATGCAGTACATGCACCGTACACTGCGGTAAATGTGTGTGTGTGAGATTCAGGGTGAAAATATTCATAAAGGTCCAGGATGTACATTTTGTACAAGTGAAGTTCTCCTTTACTAGTGGCAGAACTGAGATACATAGTAAACCAACTTGTACATGAGTGTAATCATGTAACGTGTTGTTTTCTCTGCCCCGGATCAAGGGTGTCAAACGTACGGCCCACGGGCCAGAACTGGCCCACCAGGGGGTTCGCTCCGACCCGCGGGATGATTTTGCAAAGCGAAAAAGATGACAGAGAAGATACGGGTTTATTGAACTGTACTCACCATGTCGGGACACCAGGGGGAGCCTGTGCCACTTGGAATGGGAGAGTTGGAGAGAAGAAGAAGCGGAGGAGGAGTGCAGTGTGAGTGAGGTTGGTGTAGCGCCGTCATGCTATGATTTCACTGAGTTTTATCGATAACCGAGGACCGCCGACGCTTTTCCTGCCGTTGGAAGGGTAAAGGCGAGGCTAAAGGGAAAACTGCAACTCACGCCTTCACCACTAGATGGCGCTAAAGCCCACAGCGCCTTCACTGGTGAGTGGTAAAGTGAACTACACTCAGCTGCCCACAGGTCATATGTTTCCTCCGGCTCTTTTCCACCACCCCCGCATACAGAAGGACTATCAGATGCCCCTTTCCAAATGAAGCCCAAGCCTGGGCCCCCACCAACACGCACACACACACACACACACACACACACACACACACACACACACAGTTTCACCTGGCCGTCGGCCAACAATGAAGGATAACAGCTGGAATCAGTCCAGATGTTGATGTAGAACTAAATGGGCCAAAGTGGTCCGAGCCGTCGGCCATATGTCCGACCAGAAGTTTGCTTTTACTGCCAGACTCTCTCCAGCAATCTGTTTCCTGAAAGGTCATCGTGCTGTTAGTCAGCAGTAGGAGCGTTTCAAGGGAATACGTGGACTTTCAAACCACATCGCTCCAATGCTCACACCGTTATAAGATTATAAACAAAGAGCAGGCTCGCGATGAATCATCATTCTTCATGAAAACGATCCCAACAATGGCTTCTTTTACACGCCAAAATGTTTCCAACAATGTCTGAACCAAGAAAAATAAAACAAATTTGATTCAACGTAATGAGACTTAATGAGCTTAGTTGCCCCCCTAGAACTTCATATTTCACCCAGGGCCACATCAGCATTATGGCTGCTCTCGGGGGGGGTTAATTGTGGGGCCGAATGTAATTACTACTTAACATATTGTAACTGACTTCATACTTGATTATCATTCATTCAAGTGACGAATTTTGTAGATGCATTGACATACATGTTAAAAATGTAAACACACCGTAAACACACTGAATATTGCGCAACACGTAAAAAGCGGCATGTGTATTTAACTAGAGTTCATCTCTGCTTTAGACTTTTGTTTTTAGACACTCGCACGGCGCTAAGCTCTCACGGCCACGGGGTTCCACACGTGGGCCCTGTTGTTTGCATCGTACCCACTTCACCCGTTGCTCCGCCCGTCTCCTGAAGGGTCGAGCAGCAGAACCCGAGCAGCAGGACACTCACCCGTGTGGCACGCGCACACACACAACGGGCGGGAGAGCAGCAGAGTCATGGGAGGGACACACAGAGCGGAGACAGGTGGACAGGAACCTGGAGGACTGAGGACATCTGGGATGCAGGGGTCAGGGACAGGGACAGGGACAGGGACGAGCAGCCGCCGCAGCATGGCATCGTGACAGAGTTAGGTGTTGAAAAGTCCCGGCATCGCAGTTGGGACGAACAGTCTGTGTGTGTGTGTGTGTGTGTGTGTGTGAGACAGAGAGAGAGAGACAGAGAGAGAGAGAGAGAGAGAGAGAGAGAGAGAGAGAGAGAGAGAGAGAGAGAGAGAGAGAGAGAGAGAGAGAGAGAGAGCGAGAGAGAGAGAGAGTCTTTATACTGGTCTTAGTTGGAGCTATGACTGTGACAGATGAGGGATGAACGAACACGAAGCTCGCCAGTTAATCAATCATCTGATTATTTCCTTCCTTCCTTCCTTCCTTCTTTCCTTTCTTCCTTGTTGTTTACGTTGTTCAGTGATACTATATCAAGGTTATGCTTAAATCTTTGGTCCATAATCTCATGTTTTGGTTGTTGACCAGTTCACATCAGGACAGCTTTCCATCATGACGCTGCTGAAGACAACACTCATGACCCCAAGTTACTACATCACAAAACCAGATCTTTGGTTCTCGACCCAAAGCCCAAAAGTTAAACATCGTGAAGTTCGGGGAGATCGAGACTCTAACAACATCTGGGCTCGCACAATTTGAAAGTCTCCTTCAAAGTCATGGTTGTACTGTCCACCGCTCCAGCTCCTGTTTTCACTCTCTCCCTAACACACTGTTTAGCGCTATTGCCCCTTCCTCAGAGAGAAAAGCCCAAATGGCTCTGATTGGCCCGCTGGCCCAGTCCTGTATGACCGGTCACCAGATCCCCGCTGATTTAGGAGGAGTCTGACTTTATGATGTCAGCTTGAACGAGAACCAATGGGATTTTTCCACAAGCCTTCGCCGCACATGCACACAACCCACAGGCAAACATGGAGGAAGGATAACGACGCCATAAATGTGCAAACCACCACATCACACACAAACACTTAAACGCTGTCGTCTTTCATCATTCTCTGGAACTGTTGGCAGCTGAAGATTAACATAAGCAGTCCTCCCAGGGGGTCCCCTCTTGGCGCAGGGCCCCCGGGCCATTGAATCTGGTGGTAACGGCCCTGCTCAGTGGCACAAAGTTGCGAGTCACACACACCCCGACAATCCACAAACAGAATATGACTCGATGTTTTTGCATTTTCTCTCAGTTTGGCGGATCAGTGTGACCAGGGTTTAAGAGGTAGCCGTCCTTTCCTTTGAGGAGAGTTCCAGCAGCCCAGTCCAGCGCAGAGAACAGTGTGTCTGAGCCCAGTGGGAACAGCAGCTGCCTTGACCTCAGCTCGCTGCCAGAGATAGGCAGGCTTCACTGATCTGCCAGGAAGATTTTCGTTTTATCTGGGAGAGCTGGCAGACACCGTGGACAGACTTGTCCAGAAGCGCTGCTCTGATGCTGCTGCATGCCATAACATCACCACTTCACAATCCGGCAGCGGGTGCACTTCAAATACACTTGTCTGATAAGGTTCAAGTGAAGGAACAGAGAGGACTCACTGGTTCAAAACACTTTCGCTCAGTCACCAACTTGAGCATTTTTGTCGAAACGTGTCCTAAATCTCTTGGAGCCCTTCACTGAATGCTCCGCTGGATTTTAGGAGTGTACACACAGAGTGCTCACCTCTCTCCACAGGCCCAGTGTTATGGTCAAACATTCCTCTGACATGACCTTATTTCTTATTTTTAATTGCGCACTCTTCCAAGGGAATCTCCCTTTACACGGGCTGCAGCCCAATGAACGTCTGCCAAGGTTAACGAGAGTGTCTGTGCTGGTGTGAGGTCGGTGTGTGTGTGTGTGTGTGTGTGAGTAAGAGAGAGGGAGAGAGTGTGTCCACAGGTGTCACTAATGCCCAATGGCCAAAAATCTATGTGACATTTATTTTATGACCAAAGCTGAACAAGGGAGCAAATGATCCAAAGAAGATTAAAGGGACAGTATCTGATATCGACAGAATTCCATTTATGAACAGCAAACAGTGATATTCTGTAAGAAGATATATTCTTCACACCAATAAACACACTGCTCCTTATTATTGTACATTGTAAAAACGGACACATTTTCAGAATGAACTGATCATGGCTGTGAGTGCCGCTGTGTATCTGGTCGTGTATGTTCGCCATATTCCCTCGAATCAAAACTGTACAACTTCTGGTCCAAAACGAAAGCCAAGTCAAATCAAATGTATGGATTCAGTCAATAAGAAATACAACTCTGTGCTTTTACTTTGAAATGAGTACAACAGGAAGGAATGGAAAAATCTGTGAGGGTGACAAACCCCGCACAACCCCATGCTGCGAAGCGAGAAGTAGACTGATCGCTGTCGTAGCTCCTAACTCACTCTAGTGGTAAGAAAGTGGTAGTACGGGGTGTATGAAGTAGGCACCTTATTCTCATTCGGCTCAGATGCCCACAAAGCCGTACATTCAAACATTCTTTTCTATTCACGTCTACACAATGTAGTGATATTCTCAGGTAGAAAGGAAATACATATAGCTACTTGAACAGATGATGTATTCATACTGCGCCTGCATCACACATTTCCATAGGTGGGCCGGTGTGAATGGCTTGTGTTTTTGCATACATAGTGTGGGTATCAGCCCCACTATTATGATTCTAGAGGCCCGGTAGCCAACCACTTAGTGTCTGGGGAGCCAACGTGATCTGGCGAGCTTGTTGACTTGACCTTCACCTGCCATCTATTGCTCCTGACCCACAGTTTGAGGGTTTACAGAGGAATTTAATCTGCGCACGAGCTTAATGAACTTCGTCCACCGGTGTTGATTGTAAAAATAATGTCGCGTCCCAAGAAGTGGCGCAGTCATTCGGCTTTCCCCCTGGGTACAGAGGGAGAACTAAAAAGAGGGGAGTCACAGAGTCCTCTGGCGCTCTTCAGACACAACTGCTGACGATAGTAAAGTCACTCTCTACCATGATGACACATCATATGTTATCTGCTGACGAGGACCGTGACATGGAGCAGAAGGCCTGGGAGAAAAAGGAGAGGAGGCATCTTCCTCATGGGCCAGACAATAGAATGACTCTGAATAAATGAATGACTGAATGTCTCAACCTGCAGGATGACATGACTGCTCATTTATTTTATCTTGAGTCAGCATTAACTGGACATTTCACATGTTATCTGCGAGTCTTTACCGTTACACAAGTGCTGTCGGGATTGGCTCCTGTGGCTGAAAGAATAAAGGGTATAAATGATAATAGATGGATGTGATACAGTAAGTAATATTTTGTTTAACCAGTTCACTGAGAGACTGTAAACATAACTATCCCCTTAAAGGTTCACTGTGTAGGATTTGTGGTCAAAAATAACCTATATGAAATAATCCTAACGGTGTTTTCACGGGCGTATAATCACCCAAATCTTTGAGATGTGTGAACGAGCCCTTTACATTTAGATGCGGAGAAGGTCCTCTCCTCGAAGGCAGCCATGTTTTTCACTGTAGTCAAGAATGTACAAAATAAACAACTGTTCTGATGATAAATGAAGGCGGCCATTGGTTGAGAGGAAAAGGGCAAAGTGAGGGGTATTAAGTGGCTGAAGGTCGATCATTAAATCTACACTACACTGTACTTTTACGCCAGGTCATGATTCATGGAATGTTTTCTTCATTGGCCTTCATCTGATTTTAGAATTGTGACAAGGCAAACATTTTGAAAGCAGTAAACATACATGGGGAGTGTGAATGTGAATGGTTTACACCCATCTGGTGGACGCAGGCCAAACAGACATGGTCTTTAGTTTCCAACCTCCTTCGCTGCCAAATGCTCCACTGAGTTCGCAGCATGTGTTTAATTTATTCGCAGGCTTTATGCGAGTCTAATAAGAGTCAACCTTGGGAGGTGTAATGAGAGTTTAGAAATCTCCAAGCTGTCTTTCTCCCATTGCTGAGAAACAAGCCTCCTGTTTCCTTCAAACCGGCCTGGCTGTGACGTGACATGCTGGATACCAGGCAGCAGATGTGGTCCATCACTGTGTGGTCAACAAGCAGGAGCGACGGAAACCGAGCTGCGAAGGATAAGGGGACCCCCGACTCCCTGACTTCGGACCTCTGCGGCACGGCAAACACTTCTTTTATCCTGCAGCTTCCCAGCGCAGCCACAGTGAAGTCAATATGCTTTTCTTACTGTGAAAGACCCAAATGTAAACGTGGGTCCGGTGAATACGTGTCATTTCATGCTGCTCACAGAGCTACATTGTAAAATACAGAGGAAAAACATGAAGAAATCTTGGGAAGGTATCATAGGTGCAGTGTGTAAGAGTGATTTTGGCCACTTCTATCTATGGAAATAAAATTCCAAAGCAAGTGTTTATAGACATTTTTACAAATCACCCAAATGCATGACTTGCTGTTTACATAACCCTAAAATGAGCCCTTTAATGTATATTTACACCAGGAGCGGGTCCACCCACCGGGGGCCGCCATGTTTTTACAATAGCCCAGAGTGGACGCACTCAACATCTTTTGAGAAATCTTTAATGAGAACTGAGGGTCACAGCAGGTTCCCTTGTATGCTCATTAAGGAAGGTTGAGGTGATGGATACAATATGCAACTTCTCCATTAGATGTCACCAAATCTCACACACTGTAACTTTAAATGTCTATTCCTGTTGAAAATGACTGACATGAGAGGAGAGGCATGTAAGGCATGGACCTCTCAGAGCACTTTACTGTTCCGTTTACATTCACCCAGTCACTCAAACATTCATACCGTGCATCTATTTGCAGCACCTTGTATCTATGGGACAAGGTGGGATGGGCAGAGTCGGGATTCAAACCCTCAACCCTCTGCTCAGAGGACAGCTCGTCAAACCCCCTCAGCCACAGCTGCCAAAACAATGAGCTAAAAGACACTACTACCCCGTTTGTTTACCATCGTGTTTGAGGAGCACAGTTACAACGGCAGACAAATTCTGCTGTCGCATCATAAACACAATTACGATAACAACTGTAAAGGTGCAGGTTGTAGAATTCATGTTAATCGACAAAATAAAGTAAAATAACCTTGTTGCGCTGATGTTTTCATTGTACAATCACCCAATTGCAGACTAGCATATGCTCTCCTATGTGCCCAGAAGAGATGGCTCAGGTGAAAGGGATTCACTTGCATCACCATAACCCAACGTGACCACCACATCCTACACACTATACCTTTAATAACTTCACTCTTGGTCTCTGCAGCTTCTTCCTCCCTCCCCAGGGGGAGTCGCTAACTGTGGCTGAGTCCAAACCTCCCGTGGTGATGTGAGCTACTATTTATTTGAAGCTGACATACCGACAGACGTGGCGGCGGCAGCAGCAGCAGCAGCAGCAGCAGCAGCAGCAGCAGCAGCAGCAGCAGCAGCAGCAGCAGCAGCAGCAGCCACACCGTCACAGGGGACACCCCATAATGTGCCTTTTTTATTTTCTGGGTCACGTTATGTTATGTCTAGCTTTTTGTCTTTATAACAGCCCTCTGATGCCACAGCTGTGGGCAATTTCACTGTCTCTCATCCTTCCAGCCGGACTCTGTCATAACTCTGAAGGGGCTCATTTACAGACTGTAATGTCGAACACCTGGTGCTGGAGCTACTGTCAGACTGTTTGTCATCATGGCGTCTTTAGGGGGTCGCTCACCTCCATGTGGTGCCGATTCCGCCTGAGCTGGACCCCCCCCCCCCCCCCCCCCCCCCCCCCCCCCCCCCCCCCCCCCCCCCCCCCCCCCCCCCCCCCCCCGGCCCCCAGCCCCCCCAAGCCTCAGTCGCTGTGAACAGATTCACTCACCTTGTGCAGGGATCGCAGCCAGGAGGACGAGGGGAGGGGGGACGGGGGGGGGACGGGGGGCGGATGAGCACGTGTCAGATGCTGGTGACTGTAAGATAAACAGATGGAGAGGCAGGGCCGTGAGGTTCACTGTGTCCGGGAAATCTAAACACCAGCGAAGCTGAATGACATTTCTGATGACGGAGGGAGACGCCTCAGTCATCTGTAGCTCAACACTGAAACAATTCGATTGCCGTTTTGGTTTGGTTTGAAATGACTTGCTCAAATACACGTTAGATTACATTTAGCCCCATCACATTCCAGCGTTGACCAGATCAAGACAATAATCCACCCAAGTAAACAGTATTTTCTAATATTCCCATAATTTCACAGCATGTGAATGTGCAATAATCAAATTAAAGCAAGGGTTGGTAATCCTGACTCATCAAGCAAGGACAGGCTAGTCTCTTACAATATGTAGCTAATATGTACCATCCTCCATCAGTCACCTTGTCAAAGCTACATCTAATTCATACAAACATGCACTGACCACTACCACAAGGTGGTAGATCGAGGGCTGAGATCCTGACACTTAGAAGTAATGTCACCGGGTTCAAGAGTAAAACAATTTGGGGAAACTGAGGAAGAGGTGAAGCTTTTTTTGGGAGTGAGAACAAAATGACTCGAGGCGGCTCCATCATGGGTTCGAGTGTGTCAGGTCGGGATTGTATTCTTCTGTTGGGGCAAAGTTGGACGTGCTACAGAGTAGGAAGTCGTGCTGACACCAGGAAAACAACAGAATGGAAATTATGCTCGTGTGTGACATCACTCCATAATCAGTGAGTTCCCCATTCTCTTGCACTGCCCTAATGTGTTCAGACACAATGTGGCGCACTCATTGTTTCCCACAATGCATTGTGAAAAATAATGTACGACTGATAGGGGTGGGTGTCGCTCAGTGGTAGGGCATGCTCCTTGAATGCACAGGGTCATGGGTTCACTGCCCAGCTTGTACGTCACTATAGTTAAAAGTCAATCGTAAAAATGAAGTATGTAAAAACTGATGCTCGCTCACCGAGCCTTACATCCCATCATGCACTGAGCTCACAGAGGCGAGGCGAGAGAGAGAGCACCACAAAAAAAAAATGTGCACAACATGTAGTTAAATTAATACTTTGGACTTTTAACAGAAAAAAAAAGACTTTAAAAGTGATTATGGCTTGTTCCCCCACCCCACACTACGGTTGTTGTTGTAGTTGTATATGTTGTTATGTCTTTGACTCCTGCAGCAGTTTGGTCATTTTAGGTGAGAAGAAAATCCTCTGAACGGTGTCTGAAGAATGGAAATCATGACAGGGTGATGTGGGACACAGCCCATAATGAATATGGAATCATTGAAACTTTCAGATGTGTGTGAGACTGTGTGACTGCAGCGTCAGTGCCACAGCCTGCGCCCACTGTGCTGCGCGGAGTCCTGCTGGCCAGGAATTACAAACTGGAGGATGGTGTCTGCGGGGGTCCGCAGCGGCGTTGACGGCCTGTCACATGTGTTTAAGTCAATAACAGCGCGTGGGAGGAGACAGAAGTTAATTTTGTGTGTGTGTGTGCGCATGAACACATGAGGCAAAGCTCAGCCGGATTATAACGGACCTGAGGGACAATGTTACGCGCACTTTAATGCACATGTCAAACACACACACACACACACACACACACACACACACACCAGAGTGCTTTTCATACCCTGTCCACCCCAGTCAAAAAAAAAAAGAACCCGGAGCTTGACGTGAACTCCCTGTAGAGCTGTATAATCATGTTCCGCTTCCTCTGAGCTGCCATGGTGACAGTTTGAGAAACAGTCTCATTCCTGTGTTTTGGTCACTTGATAGTTGTGAGCGGGAAACAGTGAATCTCCTATAAGTCACTTTTTTTTTTCAGGGTCTAACAAGGGAAGTGTTGTCTTTGGCTGCCATATGCTACTTATGGGTCAGTGTTTATCTGTTGAAAAAATACACGTGTTAAAATAGATTTTTCTAATGGATTGTGTTTAACTAATCATTTCGGGTCACGCCTCATTGAAGTGCACTTCAGCTTTGCTTAAAGCTATTGACCTTAGTTCCATGGCATTCGGTTCCCTCTGCCTCCACCCTTGACCCCGTCTCTCTCTCTCTCTCTCTCTCTCTCTCTCTCTCTCTTTACTGTGTAAACAAATCTATTTTACTGGTTCATTTAACATGAGTCTCTTCTGGAACAGGTTGAAAGTCTCAAATGTTCAGAGAACACGTGATGTCCACCACTCCAGCTCCTGTTTTCTTTTTTCTTTTTTTTTTCAGCTTTCTTTCCCCGAAACTCTCTGGGGGGCTGCAGCACCTCCCTCACAGAGAGGCCCAGACGGCTCTGATTGGCCACACTGGCCTGGTCTCTGGTGATTGGTCAACAGTTCCCGGCTGATGAGGGAAGTAATCCACCCACCTCAGCTACAATGGGAAGTGGAGTGGGTCCTCTCCAGAGAGGCGGCCATGTTGCACCTCCATGTTTTTATAGTGGCCCAGTGACAGATAACCGAGGGCTACCATTGGCTCTCCCTCATAGCGCATCCATTTTTAACTTGACATCCTGGGTCATTACACTTCATCTTTCTCATGAATAAACAAAACGA
>JAFBJT010108853.1:238-11029 GCA_016785325.1 Chascanopsetta lugubris
GTAGACCCCCCCCCCCCCCCCCCACACACACACACACACACGCGCCACCCCTCCACACACCCACAGTCCCTCCTTCCCTCCCTTTACCACCCCTGGGGGTTTGTTATGGTGTTGCATGCACCAATGACAGATAACGACTGGGCTAGTGAATTTCTAAACGAATCTATATTCGTGTTCTGTTCACAAGTGGCTGCGCAGACAGAAGGAGGGAGAGGAAGAAAGAGAGCAGTTGAGGAAGAGATGATCACCTCAATGTATGACTTGCTTTTACATCCTTAAATTCGCCCTTTAAAGGTGCAGTGTGTACGATTTGGTAACATCTAGAGGTGAAGTTGCATGTTGTATCCATCACCTCACCCTTGCCCTTGGAGCATGCAGGAGAACCTACGGTCTTATTGCCTGCTTTGAATATACCAGAAAGTAGGAGGAGTTAGGATTCGGCAATATGACGACGAGGGACTCGCCCAAGATTTGCCTCAAATGGACTCTGCAGAAACCCACGGGTGACGTCACGGACACTACATCCATCTTTGTACACAGTCTATGGTCAAGACAGAAGCTTGAGCCTAATGTGAGCATCATTGTTGGGGCGTAAACTGAGTGAAACTGGCAACCAGGCCCAACCCACCCTCTCCTTTGAAGCTGGTGCCTCGTCTACAGGAGCCTGACGTAGAACATGTCCAGCCAAGAGCTGCTGCAGGGAGGGTTTGGCACAGAATGGGTCCAGTGTCCTGAATGTTTTCCAGACAAATACTGTTGAGAGGGTTATTAGAGAAGAGAGGCCTGTTTGAATCGCCTCACTTTGGGGTCCTGAAACAACAGCCTCAGAGCCGTTCAGTGATTCTGAATGGATATTCCCACTCCCTTAACATTAACAGAGCCAGAGACTAATTAAAAGGACAAGTCCACCAGTTTTACAGATCAGTTATCTGAAAGAGTCCAGTTGACAGAGCAATTCACTTTCTGTGGCCCTGTCCTGAAAATGATGGATAAATAGATAGATGGATGGATAGATAGATAGATGGATGGATAGATAGATGGATGGATAGATAGATAGATGGATGGATGGATAGATAGATAGATAGATGGATAGATAGATAGATGGATGGATAGATGGATGGATAGATAGATAGATGGATGGATAGATAGATGGATGGATAGATAGATAGATGGATGGATGGATAGATAGATAGATGGATAGATAGATAGATGGATGGATAGATGGATGGATAGATGGATAGATAGATGGATGGATAGATAGATAGATGGATAAATAGATAGATGGATGGATAGATGGATGGATAGATGGATAGATGGATAAATAGATGGATATGTAGATATATATATATGTATATATATATATATATATATGGATAAATCGAAGGATGAATAGATAGATACATATATCTATAGTTATATAGATGGAGGGATGGATGAATGAATGGATAGATAGATGATAGATAAATAACACAGTATAATTTGTAATGATAATATCAGTTATATATATATCAATACAATAATCTGTTCTTGTGAAATAAAAACAAAAGTATAAATGTTCAGATTTGACAATACAGGGGCTGGAGTCTCGAGCAGAACGTGGAGGCTGAGGCTGATCAAATATTAAAGACATTCAAAGACAAATCTAGCAGGAGCAGCAGAGGTAACAGAATGGAGGGATGGGGAGCGGGAGGAGCAGGAGTAGCAGTGTTCCATTAGAAGAGAACAGCTTGTCAGGTAACAGTCCCTGGGATCACATCAGATGAGTTTCACAGCACAAAGCTTTTTTTCTTTTCACCAGAGTCCAAACTTCACCGACGAAGGAGAAGAGGCGTAGGTGGCAGCGCGTGGCAGCGACTGTGTGTTCGAGGCAGATGATGCCAGGCGCGAGCAGACAGGTATTAGAAAAGAGAGCAAGAAAATGAAAAAGGAGAAGTACTCTACAGCGCAGAGACTAAGAAGTCAGCCTCTTATTGACGATGGTGACCTGGTGGAGTCTTTTCTCTTGAACTTGTCTCCAGTCTGCCTCTGGCTTGCTGAGTCTGTGAGCTGTTTGGTCAAGGTGCACAGGTGAAACATTGATAATACAAGGCCAATAAAAACAACACGGAACTTTGTATTGTAGCAGGGAAACAGGACGATGAGATCAAGACAACTCATTTGTCAAGTTGTAACATGACAAGAGCAAGATAGAGTTTTTGTTTCACCAAATGTCTCCTTTTCTTTTTTATTTCCTTACTGCCTGGACTTATTTACAATTATGTTAAAAAAAGATTTTCAGATATTAAATTAAGTGGATATTGTTCATTTGAATATAGTTTATGCAATACATATATATTTAGGTACGATGCAAATTAGTGACAATTGGCATATTTTGGTATAATATTAAGTATCAATACATGTTATATTATATTCTAACATTTTGCTGTTTCTCATTATTTATCTAGTGTTGTGAATCAACTTTTATCAGCTTTGCACGTGGCACTGTGATGTTAGGAATCGGCATAAATCAGGCAGCATTCACGTTGTGCATAAATTGGGACAATTTGGTTGTTAATTGGCTAAAATATATTAATTACCATCAGAGATCAGTAATGATATGTTAAAATGTTTACTTCAAAGAGTAACCTCAGGGCACCACCCTGTTATCAGGGACCAATAACTAAATTGACAGATAAAACCACAGTCTTGTGTGTGTGTGTGTGTGTGTGTGTGTGTGTGTGTGTGTGTGTGTGTGTGTGTGTGTGCACGTGTGTATAAAAGGGGGTGGAGAGAGAGAGAGATTGGGGTGGAGTCACGTGAGTGACGTAACCACAGAAACCAAAATGGTGGCAGAGTGGCGTTTGTCTGACGTCCCTCCCTCACCAGAACCAAAATGGCGGTTGACCGCAGACTATGAATGGCTGAACAAGGAGAACCAAGGGGACATGATCGTTTAGCCTCACGTTGGAAAGGTGATCAACTCTCCCACAACTGCACTTTAAGGCAGTTCAAACATTAACTGAGGTTAGTAGATGACAAAACAGCAAAGTCCAAAGTCTTTATTCATTTATTTATTGATTAAATAATACTTATAATGAATATGTATATCAAGTATGAACTACACCAAACCCACCAGCACTAGCTGCAAAGTCACTCACAGTGACATATATTCCTGTAACCTTCATCCTGATCATCTTGCCTTGTCATTCCTGAACACTGGTTATGCTCATATATTTATAGCATCAGCTTGTAGCCTTCCTCCCTTCACCATACAGTCTGACCCTTTCATTGTCTTCTACAGACAGACAGTCTTTTTTCCACCATTCTTTCATTCTATGTGGATCAATGGAACAGGGATGTCTTCTT
This sequence comes from Chascanopsetta lugubris, assembly GCA_016785325.1. Lineage (NCBI taxonomy): Eukaryota > Metazoa > Chordata > Actinopteri > Pleuronectiformes > Bothidae > Chascanopsetta > Chascanopsetta lugubris. The sequence continues at coordinate 3,584 of JAFBJT010108853.1, forward strand.
GATTTGAATACTGACATCTTGAACATCATGTCATAGTGTATTTTTCTGTGGTCATGCAACAGAGACATTTGTGATACATAACAACACACATAGGAACATTTATTTTAATAAACAAATCTGTCAAAACATATAACCACACCAGGTGAGTGGAGAAAAGGGCTGCATTTGCATGAATGTGTGAACAATAAACATGAAAAGCAACCGATGGCCTGTTAAAAGACTGAAGCAGAGACTTAACATCGAGGCTACATCAATGGTTCATGTCTCAGTTTTTGTGGTTGAGTTCAGCAGTAGGGCAGCTTCTTGATATACCGGCTGTATATTCTGATAAGGGAACAGCTGTATTCCCCATGGAGACATCAATGAAGTCTTCTAATTCTGATCCTGGTTCTAAAATATATGGCAAACTTCTGGCCTTGCAGTGGAAATAAAAAGCCTCGCTTGAAAATATAATTTAAGTTAGGGGTGTCAAACATACGGCCCACGAGCCAAGACTAGTACAGCAGGCGAGTCCAATCTGCCTCGCAAGATAAGACACTAACTCCATTTTTTGTGTTTAATCAAAATGCATCTAAATCACCTTGTGCATTTTTTTTTCAATACAGTGTTTTTTATTCAAACTCAAATGTTTTGTCTGACATTAATGAGAAAAAAACTCTAAGGGGTCCTTTTAATTAGGTAAGGCAGAATACATCACAAAGGAGATTGGCCTGTTTATGTGCACATTAATGATGCATTCAGGGGATAGGGCAAATCTTAATCAAGACAAAAACAAAGGCAGCTTTGTCTCGAGGCATAACGGAAGGATTCAGCATGCTGCCCTTGCTCGAAGCAGTATTCAGGGTCCTGAAGTCAAAGGGGCCAGAGGAGTCAGAGAAGGGCCCTTGGTAAGTTTAGCTCATTTATCCTCTGGAGCAAACTTGTCCTTATCAATGACCCTTTGTGGGGAGTGGGAAAGCAGTGCCAGGGGGTCTGACTCTATAGCACTAAGGCTGATGCCGTGGACAAGGGCAAGGGCAGCAATCTTGAAAAGGGCATGAAAACAATCTTTCTAAACATGGCTTTAAGGTGAAAAGGGCCGGGGCAGGGCCTCTGGTTGGAGGGGCACAGGCGATGAATCTATCACGAGTGTCTTGTGTGAGTTGTTTTTGTTCAAATAAGCAGCAGGGAGGGTATGAATTTCCGAAATAGACTGAAAAGGAAACAAACAAAAAACAGCCTTAGAAAAACACATTTTACACCCCTGCGTAACTAAGCAGCGGTAGTGCTGTAGCCTAAGCTGTAGACCTAAGCAATGTGAAGACAATGCTAATATACACCCAGCATTTTCTGCTGTAGCTCTTTCAAAATAAAAGCACCTCTCAGGAAAACCAGTGCATCATCTCATAGGAAAGTAGCGGCTTAGAATGAGAGGCTTTTATTACCGTGTTTGACGAGGTCGTTTGGCAGTGTACAGGTAAAGCACCTCGCTGTGCAGCACAGCTCTGAGCCAGCACTGCACGACTCATCGCAGACGTTCACAGCAGGGCTCCTCCACAGTTCTCCACAGCCATGTAACAGGATTTTAAGGTTGCAACAATATGGTATCTGCTCGTGGAAGCCAACAAAAGACAAATCGTTTAATTGGATAATTGGTATTGGCTTGTTTGGAAAGTCTAACTGCACCAGCTGCCACTGCTGACATTTATTTCTCTAAAAACAACGTTCAGCTTAACCTCAGATTCTGGCAGACGAAGAGAAATACATCTGACAGAATCTGACCATGAGTTCCATTGAACTATCTACAATGTTTTTAGATTTATTGAATTGTAATCATATGTCATAGAATTGATGGGTAAGACTGAAATACTACCCATGTTTGGAAGGAACGTCACTCATAAACTACTAACTAATAGTGCAACTCTCATACACATTCTGCATCCTAAAGGTTCTACCACCTGTTCTACTTTGATTAATTCTGGGAACAACCAGTAGACCTGAGATATAGAACGGAGTGATCTATTTGGATGATACAGTGTGATAAGTTCTCTAATGTAAGACAGGGCTTGATTATTTAGGACCTTGAACGTAAGAAATAGGATTTCAAATTTGATTCTACTTTTTACTGGGAGCCATTGTAAGGAAGCCAAGACGGGAGATATATGATCTGGTCTTCTGGTTCAAGTCAGTCTGCGAGCTGCAGCATTCTGGATGTCAGGGACCTACTGGACATCCTGGCATTAGAGAGTTACACTAATTCAGCCTAGAAGTTATAAAGGCATGAATTCGTTTTTCAGCGTCTTGTTGAGACAAGACATGTCTATTATTCTTATTATCGTCTGATTTGACAGTGGCGTACTGAGGTGTTTCGGCCCTAAGACAATGTTAGACTGTGTTAAGAAGTAAACAGCGCTGGGTCATCCATGTCTGAATGTCTTTAGATAATCTTGAAGTTTAATCAAATGGTTTAGGTCATCCAGCCTTGTGTATAGGTACAGCTGGGTGTCATCGGCATCGCAGTGGAAATGTATGCTGGGCTTTCTGATAATGTTGCCCGATGGCAGCATGTATAGAGTAAAAAGAACTGGACCAAGTACGAAACCTTGTGGAACTCCGGTTAACTTTCATGTGTATGGAGGATTTACATTAACAAATGTAACAAAAATTAAGTATGTGTGATGAGTAAGATTCAAACCAGTTGAGTGCCGTTCCTCTAATCCCGACATCGTGTTCCAGTCTATGCAGTCGGATCACACACACACACCCTTTAATCTTATATTATGCTTAATCCAGCCGTGTCCGTGCATGATAAAGAACCACTTAGGGACCCTTCTGTTTGTACAAAGATAAATAAATAATCAAAAGAAAATACCTATGGACAGATGGGCAGCTTTAGTCCCACACCTGGTATGGAAGGAGCTCTCACACACTGGGTGACGTCAAAGAGGCAATGGTCCTCTCTAACGGGCCTGAGCTGGCCGGGGCCACAGATGTTGTTTACTTGAAGAAAGGTGTGTGTCCAACAGGCAGCAGTACTTTTTGATTCCAGCCAACAGTGTTGAGCAGATGCTGTGGTTGCGGCTGCAGCTGCAAGCACCTAACCAAAGCCTTTTGAAATGCCGATCCTGTATCTTCTGTCAAGACTTGAAATATCTGAAGCTTCCTGTTGAACATGTTTGCCGAGCACTCGTGTCCTCGGAGTGTCTGTGTCTGCACAGACACAGACTTGCATATTCAAGTAACCTCTATCTGGCTCCACACAGGACAAAGTTAAATCATACAAATACTGCTCAAATTGTTGAAATCAAATTTGATTATTGTAGCAGAGAGTCTGAACTGATTATTAAACTGATTTTCACACTCTCTGTAAACTCATTAAATGATTTTTATCATTTTTGTCGTATCTAAAAATATTATAAAACTATTACATTCTACCATTTTCATGAATTATAGTCTCCTAAATGTGTTATGTCATCTTCAACCGCTTATACACTAATCTGGGTCGCGGTGTATTTCTACCAGTTCACATAAGGCCATTCGGGGTATTAGTGTCACGGCCGGTGATACGGCAGCAGGGTTCGACTGGGATTCAAACCAATGACCTTTGCTTCCAAAGGCAACTGCTTTAATTACTGAGACACCGCTGCTCCTAATCTACTGAATGTATTAATTTATTGCCATTATCCTATTGTATATTTACATGAGGAGCGAGTCCTTTCTACAGGGGCCGCCATGTTTTTACAGTAGCCCAGAGTGGACATACTAAACATCTTTTCAGTTTTAATGACAACTGAAGTTGACCATAGGTTCATATTCAGAAGGAGGATGGTGAGGTGTTGGATACAACATGCAACGTCACCTCTAGATGTCACCAAATATTACACACTGCACCTATAAGGAAACATCCCGATGTAAACCAAAGTTTCACATGAAGAATTCCCACTAATGGGACTAATATGCTTCCCTGTATGTTTTCACATGTGTGTCTAAATGTAAAATAGTAGAGAGAAGTTGCATCAGATGCAAAAAGGTTTCACTTGATGACGATCAGACACACACTAAAAATAAAATAAAATAATTATTGCAAAATGCAAAATAATATAAAAAGACCTAAATGTACATACTCTGTTTATACGGGTAATATAACTACACATTATATATTATATAACTGCAGATTAATGTATGAATGTTTGAGTGACAGGGCGATACAGAGAGGAACTAGTCATCATTTCATACAGTGTGGTAAAGTTTGGCTGCGTGGTGCTTTGGGAAAAAAATGAAATGGCTTTATTAGTGTTAGAAACACATTCTAATCTTGTGGTAAGAATGTAATGTACAGGATCACGGCAACAGACCCCTTAGTGGTACCATTTCCTATTTTACTTTAAAAAAAATCTGAGTAGATTCCATATTTCACACAAAGAGAGCCCAAAGTCAAACATATTTTACATTGTCTGTCACATGACCTTGCTCTAAAATCTATGGTCTCTTTGTACCACATGAGCCGGTGTGTAGTTCGAGTCGATCCTCAGGCAGAGGTTTTTTTATGTATCTGCCAGAGACGAGCTGAGAACTAAGAGGGACATTGCTTCAGCAGTCAGTCAGCCAGAGGCTCTGGAACCGACTGTCTGAGGAAATCATGACAGTGAAGAAGGAGATGCCCTCAAACATACTATTATTATTATTATTATTATTATTATTATTATTATTGTTATTATTATTATTATCATTATTATTGTTGTTATTATTCTTATCAATATACCATTGGCATTGTACTGCCATCAAATGTGCATTTTCTAAGGAGAGAGTTTTTTGTTATTGTTGTTAATTTATTAATTATCAGACATGCTAAAATAGAGTAACCCTAACCCTATCTTACTCAAATTCATTGGACTTTTATTTTGAAAAAGGTGACTTTTATCTTGATGAGGCTTTACCAACCGGAAACGTGGTTCTGAAGCAGGCACATGGAGGAAGCACTTCCAGTGTCCCAAGCTTGTCATGCATCCTCGAAGGAAAGGTTAGTTTGTTTTGTTGATATATCAATGTTTTGAGTAACGTCTGTGTTTTGGGGGTTGAAGTATGTTTACATCTGTTCCAGTCTCAACAAAACAGAGTTTGGCTGTTTGTTTACATCAACCTACCGGTGTAATATAACACGTAACAAGAGCACTGCAGCATATTATTTTTCTCAAAAAATGTAATTAAGAACAACAAAGACTCACAGTGTTGGATAAAGGTAGCATACCCCCTGCTAGCCTCTTGTTGTTGTTGTGGAATTCTATGTTAGCATCTGCACAATAGCATAACACACTGTGTTTGAGAGAGACATTCACTGCATCACTGTTTTATGTCTTTTTAATCACTAAGATGACTGCGGGGTCACAGGGCGATAGAGACATCAGAAAACAGACCATAAACCATGGCTAGTATCCTCATGGTGTACTCTGTGGGCCTCCTCTAATCTCAGGGTCCCGTATTTGTGTCCAAACACCTGCAAAGACAACTTGTCATTTATGTTAAGAAGTTGTGATGTCAAAGCCAGGCTGCCAGCTAAGATGGTGAACGAGGCTGGATGTGCTATGAAAAGTCCTTATTGGATTTTAAACAGATTCATTAAGTGAACGTGTGTCTGCCCTTTGCATGCGCGGTGGCGTTTTGAGGAAGAGGGGGTGGCCTAAGAAAATGTAATTAATCTGTCAGGTTTCAGATGGCACATTAGCATAACCGTAGCACTCAGCTAAGTGATCCTGGCAATCATGCGCTGGGCCCCACTTTGCATAAATGTGAATTACGGGTGGGGTTCTGCGAAAAATGTCAGCGGGGATCAGGGCTGAGTGGGAGATATTAAGGATGCTGGGGGAGAGAATGGACTGGGGGGTTGGGAGAGCAGAGCCGGTAGGACTTCACTGATCGTTAACACAAGGGGCAGCCGAGCGGGCCGGTGAACATGTGACAACCTCCCTGACGATGGCGCTAGCTGTGCATTATTGACGGGGGTGTCGACGCAGTACTTTCTGACGCACGCTCTCAGTCCACTGGTGGGAGAGAGTTCACGTGAACGTGCACGCTCGTGTCTTTGTGCGTGTGTGTCTGTGTGCGCGGATCGATCCGCTTTGTAACACTCTAAATCTGAAAAGTAGGTTGGCGCTGACTGTGCTACGATGGCGCAGCGCCATTGTTCCATTCTTTAGGGAGAACCCTGCAGTGGCTTGACTTCAGGGTTGGCTGAACATTGTACATATCATCATATGTGTCCCCTCCATCTGTTGCTGCAGTGGGGTATTGCTGTTTCTGCGTTGCCTCCCAGTGATACACATATAGCATATAGCATTGCATGTAGCAAATTTGCATCATTCAGGACTCTTTGCAGTTCAGTCCAGTCCAGCCAACAACTTCATTTCTGACTTGTCATGCTAGTATTCCAGCCTTGTCCTTCAAACTGGTAAATACATGCTTAGTGTAATAGTTGACCATGCCCAGATAGAATCATACATAAGGAAGAGTGCATTACAGGGACACACCTACTATAAGAGTACGTGACCATTTGGTCTTCAACTGTTTCTTTGTTTAGGCTCTGTACATAGGTATGAGATCAAATCCTTGGATTTTGGGTTGGATGGGTTATTCCTGACCACACCTTTGTGTGTGATTGAAGGTGGCGTGTAAGATTTGAGTCATTTTTGTCATCTCTACTGGAAGAAACAAAATTACAAAACAATTAAGAACCAACATTTCCACAGCACCTACATTTATTTTTGTCCCCATTACCCTTAAATGAGTCCTTTAATGTGTATTTTCATACGGAGTGGGTCCTTCCTACGTGGGCTGCCATGTTTTTATTGAGTGGACATAAATAAGATCTTTTGAGTTTTAAGTACAACTGAGGGGTTCCATAGATTCTCCTGCATGTTTGGAAGGGTGAGGGTGAGGGTGAGGTGATGGATACAACATGCAACTTCACCACTGGATGTCACCAAATTTTGCACACTGCACCTTTAAATATTTACACGTAGAGTTAATAGCAATTAGAGTAAACAGAATTACATTTAAAGGAATGACACTGAACATTATAATACACGCGTGTCTTATGTGAGGAATATAGAACATATTTTTCCTAGTTTTTTTTCATGATGAGTGAAACCTTTTTACATTCAAGTGCTACAAAAACAAAACGTATATATGTGTATACGTACATATTTTTGGAGTCTGTTACTCCCACTCAACCCCATCATCAACCCATGTCTGTGTTCTCCTTCCTCCACATAACTGGGCAAACGTGCTTCTTTAACCTCAGCTGGCCTTCATATCACGGCAAGGCTAGAAAGACAGAGCAGCAGTGAGGGGGAGAGGAAGAGAACAGAGGTGAGGCGGGAGAGAAAATGAAATGAGAGCAAGCAGGGGAGAGAGAGAGAGAGAGAGAGAGAGAGAGAGAGAGAGAGAGAGAGAGAGAGAGAGAGTATATAT
>JAFBJT010108853.1:11878-26558 GCA_016785325.1 Chascanopsetta lugubris
TAATGAAATATTTTCAGCGCAGTCAGTTCTACACTTAGTGCCTACACACTTCATTATCTCAGGTGGGGGCTGTTGTCACTGCACACCCAGGCCGGGCTCTGCCCACCAGCCACACCTCTGATGTGCGTGGCTGACATATTCTGTCGCTGCCCGTTTCTATTTATACGAGGTGTTTATCTTTGCCAGGCTTCCGCCCTCACATCTACCGGCAATTAGTTGCCAGGTTTGAAATGGTTCACCCTCTAATTTCATGAACACTTTCGGCAGGAGGAAAAAAAGATCAGAACCTGTTCCATTTGAACATGAGTGAATAATGTTTTCCGTCACGCTGGCATTCTCATGCAGGTTTAACGTGGCTCAGCTCTCAGCAGGGCCTCTGGCAATCTGCTCTATCAAACAGAATGTGAAGTAAACCTAACAAGCACAGGATGTAACCGTGATGGTGTAACATTCATTACTCCAGCATTCTTTTACCATCATGCCAACTTTAACTGAAGAATTTGCTGTTGAGGAAAGTAAAAACCTCCAACAAATTGACAGCACTGCTTCACCAGACGCAGATAAAAACTGCTTCACTGCCATGAACTGTAAGCGGCTGCTGTGTAGTAAAATACACACTGAAGTATTTTCATCTCTCGTTTAATATTTGGTGTAGTTGGTGGGTTTGTTTGAAATCATTTTGTTAATTGATGCCATAATAATTGTGTGGAAACATCTGGGCTTGACTAGTGATTGGCGGCAGCTGTGGACGGAGGCTGTCCTCTGACCAGAGTGTCGGGGGTTCGATTCCCACCTCCCCCCTCTCCACATGCTGTGGTGTCCTTGAGCAAGACACTGAACCCCACATTGCCCCAAGCACTTATAGATACAAAGTACTGCAAGTAGATGCAGGGCACTACATGAATATAGAGCATTTTGTCCATTTGGTTGGAAAAGCCCACAACATCACCCAATAAAATAATCACAACCTTGCTGACTTTGTGTCCAAAATTTAATTTCACCGGCACCAAGTGGCAACACCTGCATTCGGGTTATTATCTGTGCAGTGTCTTTCGTCTATGTATGTTCGATACACTGCCCCCTACAGTTTGGTAGAAGCAGGCGAAGTGAAAAGTACTATGGGCAAGAAGTTCGTATGTATCACAATGACAATTTCGCTGTAACAGCTTTTGAAAAACAATGTTGTTATTCATGATATTTGTGCCAAAGTTGGCTTAACACCCATTCTCTGTGGGTCATTAATTAAAGGGGCTATATGTGTTTTTTTTAAACCTTTAAATATGCAGGAATGACTCCAACATGTCATCAGAGGGTTGTAAAACAACAGATGTGGCATCATTCTAAACCTTTTATGTTGGTATAAAATGTAATGTTTTCTGATGGAGTGATTGTTGCGTTATAACAGACAGAGAAAAGTACAATCACTGTCCGACAGCCTAAGTATATGAAATTAATCGAAAAACAGAGACTGATTTGTCATCAGTTGATCCACTGGACTGTTGGCCTTTCTCATATCTCTTCGGCTGCTGGCACTGCACTTGCCAGCCCACTGATCCTCTTGATTGACTTCGTGTTAGGACCTTAATTCTAGTCAATGCCACAGAGCTCCATTTCATGGGGATTAATTGTGTTTGGCATTCCAGACAGAAGACTAAGGGCTCACAGACTTGCAGTATTCTGAGCAGGTTGCTTTAAATCCCTTCTGAGCGAGGCGCCGACTTTAATTCAATTTGAAAAACTGATAAAGGCTGAAATTGATGAAGGCTGGATGGAATTCACTTCATTGCCCTAAATTATAGGTATTAAGGTGGTTGAAGGCTGCATTTATCAGTCATGTATTGGCGTTTAATAATAATCTTTGGAGACACAGTGTGAATACAGCAGTCAGAGGAGGGAGGAGGAATCAGTGCCGTGGATCTTTGGATCTTATCACTGCATCTGTTCTGTGAACATCACTGGGCCCCTCAAAGGGCTTTAGATGATAGAAGATTTAGCATTGTGTAATTGATTTCAAGCTACTCTGCCTGAACCATTATATTTAAAGGTATGAAATGTTAAAACACCTACCTTGGAGAGTTACATAAAGCCATGCAATTCCCACATCACTCTTCCCATTCGCACCCTTTCACAATTTAAGATTAACACTCTATTTGTTTATTTCTGTCCCTTGAGTTTAAATGAAGGAGAAATCGTACCTGTTAAGTGTGGAAGTGTGTGTGGGGCTGAGGACAGGCTCCCACCGGATTTCTGACAGTGGACTTTGTGGCACACCAGGGATGCGCAGCAGATTATAGCCAGTGGCATCATCTCCTGACAAGCCCCATAGACGCTCATGTTAAAGTGACCAACTTCAGAGATGAATGAAACATGTGTGAGACAGATGAAATACAGGGCAGGACGGAGGACACCTCTGAGTAGTACACAATTTGGTACGTAAAGGATTTAGGACAAATTTGATAAAGAGCGCCAATCTCCAGAGTGGTCATTCACTTTATAACTTTTTTTTTTCCTCAAAGGAGAAATGGTATGACGCTTGAGGTGGTGTTGCCGGGAGAGTTCCAACAATAAATGCAGATTTCTACATTTGTTTGCTATTGTGCTGAAAGATTTGTAGCTTGTGTTGTTGAGATAAAACCTCACAGTGAAGTGCTTTATGTCAAGGACGTCCTGTTTTATCACTGGACTGTTGATAAACCCTGCCCTCGATGCGCCAAGTTCATGCACCTACACTGTTTCTGTGGAACACTGTCTGCCCCCTCTCTGTCTTAATCCACCCTATGTGTTTGCCACCCTGTTTAAAGGTTGATCCAACTGGGGGGGATTAAAAAGATTAGTCACCTTCGAAAAGGTAACGCTGGATGAAGTTTTGCTCTCTGTCTCTTCCATTTCCACAAGCAAACATCTCAAGCAACACTTCAGCCTGATGAAGGGAATATTAACCTGCAGATATCGAGTGTGTATCTCTGAAGAGTGTCAGGTCTCAGGCTGTGAGGTTGTGCACCTACTGTTTATAAGTACGAGTCCGGCCTTTAGTGTAGTGTTCAGGGGTGTTGGTGATGTCTTATTAGATTGGAAACATAATGCTGATACAGAATTCACAGTCGTATTGGGGTAGTGAGGTGCAAATCACAACAACAAATAGTAAAATACAACAGCAAATACATTTAAAAAGCCTCAACAAACAAATGCACGTTTTTACAATGACCCAGAGTGGACGTACTAAACCTCTTTTGAGCTTTAATGACAACCTACTGTAGATTCTCAGAGGGTGCAGGTGAGGTGATGGATACAACATGCAACTTCACCAACAGATATGACCAAATCTTACCTGCAAAGGTTTTTGTTTTTTTTCAAGACATCATTTCACATAAACCATTTTACATAGATCCAATCACACACTTCGCCAAGGAAGTGAAGTCTGATGACTATGTGGTTTCTCTCTGAGCTGAGCCACCATCAGACGAGGTTTCTGCAGCAGTGGCATTTTTAAACAAGCAAGTAAAATATTGTGTAACATTTTGTTTTTTGCCTTTTGAAATATTCAGCAGTCTTATTTCAATGGTAGGGGCTGCTGGGCTGGCCCGACCCCATTAAATGGACAGTGGCTGAGCAATAATGGGACCCACTTAGCTTTAGGCTCTGATGTCCATAGAAGGTGTCCGGTGAGACATGTTTTTGAGCACCACTGATGAGGATAACTGAGTTTTGCTGACACCAGATACCATTCACAGTTGCAGTATTCGAAGTACATTGCATTTTTCCATCTGGAACAAATGGCAAGACGTACTCTACATATTTAGACGTACTCATTATAGTCATTACTTCCTCTCCAGTAGGGTGGGTGTGTGTAACTTTTCCTAAAAGACCATTAGACATCTTCTGCTGACTCACTATTCTGCTGCTCTGAGCACAGACACCGTGTGCTTAAATCTGGGCGACAGCTTTCAGTTACCTATAGCTTGAATTTAAAAAGACTCTCGCTTGGGGCTAAGATACTATGCTGAGAATCTGCATCGAGGAGAAATGTAACATTTTCAGAAAACACGCAGCTGATTTTTTTTGCCTGTGGACAGAACCAAAAAGATTGAAGTTGCTTGTTGGGTTTAGTGCTAAACATGGGTGTGACCAACTTCTGTATGATCTCAAAAGTCCTTGAACACTAATCAGTTTAACACCTCAACCAATCCAATTCATTTTTGTGACAATTGGGGTAACTTACCAACTGCACTATGACATTCTTTTTAAATCTTAATTTCTGTTGACTGAATTGATTTGTATTTACTTTTTATTCATTTCATTCACTAGGCCCCCCTGACACACGTTTGAGACTAAATATCTTGAAAAGTGTGATTTTTTTAAGGTTCAATATCTTGCCAATGGACAAACCTCAAAATACATAATATTTAAATGACTGGTTCGAGTCTCCAGCGCTATAGCACATGGGCCATAGTGGTCAGTAACTCTCAAGTAACACTGTGGCCAGTTTTAGAGAGGCTATGGTTGATGGGGCTCAGAAAGATTCTGAACCTCACATAGTCCCATGTCCTCACAGATAAAGTAGTGGAAATGGATGAATGTACGTGTATGGATGTAAACTGTATTGACCTGCACTTTGAGTTCACGTAGGCTTGAAATGTTCTATGTTCAGACTCAGCTCCCTGGATTGTCCTGCCCACTGAGAGCCATTGATCAATTTCTTTTCATCTCATTGATATACAGATGTGCACAACATGTTTGAAAGCTGTTCCTCGTTAGGATTCATGACTGCTCTGCATGATGACTATTTTGAGTATATATGATCAGAGAAAGCGGAATAAAGTATCAGCAAAGGCGTGACAAGTGGGTGGTGTGTCTACCTCAGGCACTTTGATATAAGGCACATCTCACTGACTCACTCACTCACTCACTCATGCACTCTCATTGCTTTGACTGATGTCACAGGGCAGGAACATGTTAAGCACTGGACCCGTGCTCCTCTGCTGTAGCTGATCAGGCCACGAGGACCGGAGGCTGTGTCACATCAGACTGAAGATTTCATAACTGATCACTCTGGCACCGATTTGATGAATAAATGTCACGTATGGAAAAGAACACAAAGACATTAATGCTGCAAATAAAGGGGGAGCATTGGAGGATAATTGCTAAACACATGCAAACACTCATCTCACGTTTAAAGTACAGTGTGTAAGATTTGGGGACATCTGATGTTGAAGTTGCACATTGTCTCCATGACCTCATCCGTCCCATTCGAGCCTACAAGAGAACCTATGGCCCTTAGTTGTCCTTAAAGCTCAGACGATGTTTAGTACGTCCACTCTGGGCAATTGTAAAAACATGGCGGCCCCCATAGAGAGGACCCGCTCCTGAACATTAAAGCCCTCATTTTAGGGTTCTGTAAAAAGCAAGTCATACATTTAGGTAATTATGCATATATAATTGTTTTGTATTTACATTTCAAACGATAGAAGGGACAAAAATGATGGGAATCTTACACACTGCAGCTTTAAGAAACAGATTAATTGGCATTTTGTGCAAAAATAATCCATTATTGATTGTTTTTGTTTGCAGTTCCATCAGTCAGGGGAAAGACACAATGCATGAGGGAAAGTTGTTCTCTGATGTTTCCAAATTGAGATGTCTGGGAGAGAAAATGTGACAGCTAAATCAGGAGGTGTGTCTGGATGCAAAGTAAATGAAAAGAAATATATAAATATATACGGTGAAATTTGGTTCAAAAGACAATCCTCATAGGGTACTGTCTTTATTTCTCTGCCTCCCCAGCCCTCCTGAAACAGATTCTATAAATATATGATGTTCGTGTGGGGGGATGGAGGGAGGGCAAAATCAAATATCTTGTCGCTCTTAAATGCCCAAGGTGTCCACTGCGTGTTTGTAAATGTATTTTCATTGCAATAGCAGCAATCTTTCATTCTTATCATCTGATTCAGAATTGAGTCCAGCCCGACCTGGAGAATCTGGCCTCTGCTGCTGCTGGAAGCCTCAACCCACACAGGAATCTCAACCCTTCATTTCACTCACAGATTCAGCCCCAGTCATTTTGGGGAATCAATTAGAGCTGGTGCCGACACCGTCGCATGTGTGGAGGGGATTAGCTGGTCACTGGCTCGGCCGCTCAGCTCTGCCTGTTCTCCAGGCTTTACATGCTGAAACAGGCTTATTTTACACACAGGCAGATACAACAGATGGCAAGTGTTGATGGCTAACACCGATCCCACTCCTCCTCCCTCGGCCATAAACCGCAATGATGTCTTTCTGAAATGGAGATGACTTTAGCCGTCAGTGTAGCAGAAGCTGAAACGAGGCTGAACCTGATTCTTCCAGGTGCGGCCTTTTTATAATGATATAATTTCTTGTTGAAAAAGGATCAAGGGATTACAGAGCATGCAGAGACTGTCTCTGAGACAGGAGGGGTCAAAGGTTCAGTGCTACCCAGGAGCGTCAGGAGGAGGAGCTCTCTCCAAAATCAAGGCTGTGATGCTTTGCCAGAGCAGCCGGGGAGCCGACAATTGTGCCAGAGCGGGGAGCTCGGCACGCGGTGGAAGATAAAGACATCCTGCTGCTGGTTGATAATAAGAGAGGATTCGGCCCAGACTGAGAGTCCACACCTCCCAACGCACACACACTGCCCACATGATCAGAGAGAGCAGGCACTCTGTGATTCTCCATTCTCCATCTACTCACCTGCTACAGGCAACCAGACCAGACAAGCTGGTTATCTGCTCTACTTCAGACCTGCAGCAAAAGGTATCGGATCATAAAGAGACTGCCACATATAACCCCCTTTTCCAAAACGGACCTGTTTAAATCTTTACACACCAATGACATGTATTTAAAACAGACACTTTAGAAAGATAGTAAAGTGCTCCATGCATCCAATGTCATGTTAATGCCACTCATATACACTTTGTGGAGTGTTGTTATCGATACACAGGATCTAATATTTGACAACAGAGACAGCTTTGACAACTTTCAGCAGAGGTGAAGATAATGAAAAGATTTGATAATGCTTTGGTGTTTTCAATATGTATACACTTAAAGGTGCAGTGTGTAAGATTTGGCAATAAGATTTGGTGACATGGAGGTGAAGTTGCATGTTGTATCCACCTCCTCACCCTCACCCTTCTGAGCTTTGTCATTTAAACTCAAGATGTTTAGTTACTGAGTTCTTTCTTCAATATTCCCTTTGATGTAAGTCTATATGGTAGCTATAGAAGAGCCTAGCCTGTTTATATAAAGTTTAAGCTGCGTCCTGTCATGTGTGGCTGCAGGTACAGGGAATATATAAAATCTCTGTTCACCACTGACATGAATCAACACAACAAAACCGTTCCCACTTTGGAAGCCTCCTCTTCTCATCCTGAAACAGGAGCCTTTAAAGGAGCAGGTGCAGCTCATAACCAGGGTTGGTTCAGTCAGGTAGAGCTGCAGGAGCAGGAGAAAACAGGAACAAAGAGAGAATAAAGGGCCCTGCATTTAATGGCTTGTTTTATGTTTTGGGCTCCAGTGCATAAAACAACTCTCAGACCCAAAGTAAAGTAAACATGCATTTTCAACAGAGCAAAAATGTTTCTATAGCTACGTACAATATTATATAAGTGCAGGTGGTGAATAATACAAAACTGGAGCGAAACAGCCACAAACCAAAAGGATCACAACTCTACCAGCAGAACATTATTACCCCAAAACTGAGCTACACCACATCAGTGCATGTGGCCACACTGATGAGCCGCAAATAACCACAATCATTTATGCGTGATCACAAACAAGGTCGTGTTCATCTGATCAAGTACCACAACACACAAGGTCACATCCCACATGCCACTGGATAGAAAAGCCACACATTGTGAAACAACTAGTGATGTGTCGGTTGTGAACGAACCGACTCTAAGAGCGACAGAAGTGAACCACAGGAGCCGGTTCCCCGTCAGGGGCCAATTGGGAGCCGATGTGTTTTTTTCCCATTTTTTTCCCATTAAAACCAGACGTGATTTGTTTGATTAAATAAGACTTTATACACCACTACCTCCACCTCATTGGTGGGTTAGTAGATAACAACGGTGACTGCGATTTGGGAGATTTGAGGTCGGCTCCCGACCAGGGACCAATATTTCCATTGGTGATTTTTTTTCCTGTCCAAGTTGTGGCGTCGGAGCGCAGGGGAGGGGAGGAGTTACACACACACAGCAGAGCTATGCGCTAGAAAGGATAAGGACAATGAATTAAACAGAGTAAAGTCTGGACACATTTGAATGAGATTGATGGAGCGAAGGCGGAGTGTGGACTGTGTTGCAGCAACATTCAGAGAGAATCTTCTCCAAAACAGGGCAGATCCTCAGAACAGAAAGGAGAAACAGGATCAACCCCTTTGTTTTTGTATCTTGTATATAATATTGTATTATAATATATTTTTTTGTAGCAGTTCAATTAAGATTTAAATAAAGCCATTTAAATGATAAACATTTGATATAATGCACTTTTTTACATTAGTAATTAATTTTACACAATACACATAATTTGGTAACTAGTGTATGCAACAAAAAAATCTGAGGAGCCAATTGGGAGCCTGAACAGCTGGCTCTTTTTAGTGAGCCGAGCCAAAAGGTTGGATTCGGTTGGAGATATGGGAAAGAGAGGTGAGGCAAACAGGGACAGAGCAGGTGTGTTTGTGTGTGTTTGTGTGTGTGTGTGTGTGTGTGTGTGTCTGCACTCAGGGCCATGGTTAGTTGCCAGTTGTGTAAATATATCATGCAAAAATAGTCCATTCTTGTATCCGAGGGCCCTTGACGGTGGGAACCATTCTGGTTAAAATGGGTTTGGGTTAGAGTCATTTCTTCGCGGACAAACAAGACAATATTTAAAGAGATAGGAAAACAATGTCTGAGAGGTTCAACTTGGATTTTTTTCCCATGAGCTGAACTCAGTTTCTCCTTTTGTATGTTGGCACACCCACATCTGCTCATTCTTGTATCTTCAGTTTGTGTTTTAACCGATACCAGTTGAAAGTATTTATGACCACGGTGCTACTGAGATCACAGTTTGCCTGGTATTCATTTATCAAATTACACATATGACTGCATAATTATAAATGGGGGAAAACTATCTGTAAGTAATTAGGTTTCTCGCAAAAAGAATTAAAACAACATCCCATAATGAGGGATTTTGGTTACCTCTTTTTGGAGGAGTGGCCCGAGCAGGCGAACAAAGATAAGTTGAGCTGAATGTACAGAGAGAGATTTGATAGAGCATCTTCCACTACAGATGTCAGAGAGCGTTTACGTTTTTTACTGTTTGTGGCGAGTGTCCGATAGCTCTGTGTCTGTCAACTCCGACCAGAGGAAAACAAGCTCGGCTTGTCGCGTACACAAAGAATTTATCCTCATTTTCAACCCCCAAAAATGGATGATTGCCTTTCAGTGAGTCAGAGGAGAACCATGTTAAGCAACACCTCAGTGTCTCTGTTGGGGAAATACACAGAATTTGAATGGTGGGATCCTTTGAGCTGCGGGCACCAGTGCCATGATACTGATAGATTTTTCCAACTCAGCTGACATTGACCGTTTTCCATTTGTAACGACTACCATGGGCACAGTAGCGCAGGGGATGTGTTTCACGCAACCAGCATGAGACTGTCTCTCTGACCCCCTGGAGAGAGATATGCCAACACACGAATCCTGCTGAATGAAAATCTGTGTCAGTCGCACGAACACACGCTCTCACATGTCCCCTCTGACCGGCGGCAGAGATGATCCGTGTGTTTACATCAGTGGTGAAACGTGACAAAGTGCAGCCTTTACTACTCAATACTTTGCCTCAGCAGTTACACTGCTCTCTATATGTGATGGAAAGTCACATTCACCGTGCTCAGTGAACAGAACATCATCCTGAACTTTTATTTGGAAAATATAAATCTAGAATGAAATAATAAGGATGTGTTATTAAACGGGAACTGGCCACTTGGTTCAGCAGCATTAGGATGGAGTTTGTCCCATTAATTTTGTCGTCAGTGTATGTTGGACATTTTCACATCACACAAACAAATACTCTTAGCCAACAATCAGTCTGCATCAACATCCTGGAAATAGTCAGAATTTAAGAGGCACCACCACCTTTCCTCCCCTACCTCAGTTCTCATCAATGTCAATTTCATAGTGTTGGTCCCAGGGAATGCTCTCTAAACGCATGTCCAGACTATAAGTGGCATTCTGAATTTACCTCCAGACATCAAAAGACTTCTTAAATAAGGCTGATTTCATGAACTTTAGGCCACATTGATGGGACCAACCTTTACCCTGGTGCCCTTTGGACTCAACATTTGCCAAGTGTTCATCATATGGGAATGGCTTGTACTGCAGATGAGAAGCATTTTTTTTGTAAAATATCCCAGTGGATGGAAATTCTGCTGTTGAGTTCCTTCACTATATTTCAAATCACTGAAATATGTCACATGAACAGGCTCATACAGATGTGTCACAGAGGGAGGAAAAACATCTCCAGCCGGAGGTTTTCAACAAGGGGTGAAATTCCGGTCAGCCCCTGGGTGTTTGCATGTGTCTGAGTGGGCGCAGTATATTCCAACATGCATATTCACACACAGACTGGCCATGGACGGAAAGAGATCCTCTGCTGCATTATTCTTTGAGTCTTCCCACTCACTGTTGTTCTCACTGCACCAGTCCTTTCCCAGTCTACATTTTGACAAGCAAACCCTGCGGTGCACTCACTAACTTGGTTGCTATGGTCACACCAAAGTTGTTGGGTTTTTTGCTCGTTGCACTTTCAAGCTGCCATTTATCCTGTCAGAGGAGGATGTGACGATTTCCTTTTTTTTCCCAATGCAGATTCTCAGTGGGGGATGAGCTTTGTTGTCAGGTGAGCCCCTGTGCTGCAGCTACCAGCCAGACACAGCAGGTTTACACCCAGCAGACGCCCCAATCGAACACATCGCAGGGTTAAGGGCTTTTTTTTATACAAGAGACGACAACTGTCTGGTAATCATTCAATTTCAATGAGAGGCGGGTGGGGAGGCAGCACACGGAGCTGTGACAGCCCGGCAGACGAAAGCAGCAAGTCGCCTCAGTCCCTGTCAGCTGGCCTACACAGCCAGAGCTGAATCATACTGCATTATGACATTGTGACAAACAGATGAACAATTATTAACTATTTACTGATAGATTGATCAAGGAAAGGACTTTTCTGAGGGTTGAGTTTAGGCAAGGCAAAGCAGCTTTATTTTTATAGCGCATTTCATACACAGGGCAACTCAATGTGCTTTACATAAAATCAAGATCAATTCAAATCAAATTTGATCGATATAGACCACATTCACAAATTACAGTTTGTCTCACAGGGCTTCACAGGGTGGGTAACATCCTCTGTCCTGAGACCCTCAGCAAGGGTGAGGAAAAACTACCGGGGAAACAAAGAGCTTACGTGAGAATTTTCATGTGACTCACGGTAATTCGGTGCAGTCAGATGTTAAGTTCTCTTTCTCACCTCCTCAGTGCTGTGCTTGTTAGAGCCAGGAAACAAACATGTTTGCCAACACCTTCAGTCATGTTATTTGAGATCTGTTCCTCACAGAAAAGATATCTCAACTATTTGAGGTCAGACTGGAGCCAAGTCTTTTAAACCTCTATTTGTTTCTCAGGACTGACTTGAATCGTTTGTACCTCAGATATGCTACGATGGAGTGTACGAGAGTGAGAGTGTAAAAATCTAACATCTTCAGCAGCAACTACAGATGTGTCAAACAAACTAAAAAACGAATGAAATATTAAAGAAAGGTTATCATTTGAAGTTGCCCTGGGTCTTCCATTTTCACCTGACAATACAAGCGCAAAGTTACATTTGGTCTTTCATAATAGAGAAAGCACATGAGTTTGACATTGCTTTCAGTCAACTGACAAAAAATGAAATTAAAACAGAAGGGGGCCCTCCTGGTGGAGAACACTCCTGCTGAGGAGCTAGCCCTCCACAATAATGAGGGTTGCCCCCTAATGGAAGGGGTACGGACCTGTGAATGTCAGTGTGCACTATAACAACAATGACATTTGTTGATCTAATCAAAGTCCAGCCATGTGAGAGCGATTATACTCAACTTTGGAAAAACTTAAAAAAAAAAAAAAATTTACAGCTGTGAAAAAAAACTTGTTCAGAGCTTCTGCAGAATTTTGGTTCATTAGATTTCGGTGTATAATTCCTCTAAAAGTAAGGAAAACACTCTGGTAAAAGTCAAGTAGAGCCAGGAGTAACAGAAGTCATGCAGAGAGAAACAGAGTAGTAGTGTGACCTTTGTTTTTCCCCCTGCGAGTAAAAGATCTGCTGCCTCTCGACATTATATCAGTGATGCACATAATAAAATATCTGTTTACATTGATATTTCCCCATTCATTAGAAATACTTTGTAACATGGATAAAGTATTATTATTATTATTATTATTATTTTATTCCAATTGTATTAATAGTTTTTCTACCAATAGATGTATTAACAAATGTTACACACTTCACCTTTTGGCCCTCAGGCCGCTAATTGAATAGGCCTGGTCTAGTGTGTAAGTATCAAGAAATAAGGTTTCCTTGACATAAAGGAATACAAAGTAACCCCAGGAATGTTTTCATTAACATGTAATCACCCAGAAATACAAATAGCTGTTTTATCACCATAGATTTAGCCGTTAATGTTTATATCTGGAGCAGGTTTTTACAGAAGCCCCAAAAGGACAAATGAAAGGACATTAGAGTTTTGATAGTAATTGAACGGCCCTGTAGGTTCCCCAACATTCTTGAAAGAGAAGGGTCATTGAGACGTATTTAACTGCAACTATTCACTCTCTACCTTGAAAGCTAATTTCCTGTTCAGCACATGTGATGTACTACAGTCTCTCATTTGCTCTGAAACTCACTTCGTTTGGCCATAATTTTCATAGCTCCTAACACAGGACGCCCCAGACCAGGACGACTCAGGGGAGAAACGTCCTTCAGTCGGATTTGATAAATGGCTACTACTAGCATTTCTCATTCCACACTGAAGGTCACTTATTTGCTATGATATTGTAGCCACAAATTAAAGCCTTGTTCATTTAGTTCACAGCACATAGGCGGCAAGCAGCCAAACGTCTGGATATTAAAACTTGATTTAAAACAGCTTGATCTGAATCCACCGAGCAAAGACAATGTCATTACGTGTAATAAATATGCAGGTTTTTTCCCGCGGAAGGGTTATTCCTCTATTATATCGGCCGAGCATTCTCAGCTGCCTTCTCACCTCCAGGAGCTATTGATGTGAGGCTAAGCCTGTGTTCATTACGTTTGTAAAAGGTGAAAAATGACCAGATAATGTTTATCATGCAGATAATTAGCGAGGTCATTTAGTAGCAATTCAAAGCTGCTGGAGCATCAAAGCCGGCACTACCGAGCGGTCGGGCTCTTGAACACCTGAAGCCGAGCAGCTGTGAGGGAGAAAAGGGAGCAGAAATCAATACTATATTACCTCAATTAAACTTGCAAAGCGCTGCTCCCTCGCTCGGCCTGCCTGCTCTGAAATGTTGCACACTTGGCCGGAGGTAAATACACTTCATATCAAGGGTTTAAAAGAAATGCGCAAGAGCCGAGAGAGAACGAAATGTTAAAAGTCATCATTTACCTTACGCTTCTATTGACTGAAGCTCTGCATTTACTGATGATGAAGAAGATGATCGATTAAAGCGCATATTAAGATTCAGCCCAATGTTTTACTATATTGCATTTTAATACAATGCAAAAATAACTTCACATGCCAGAGAAGACAAACCTGTCAAGTCCCAGGACAGGGAACCCAAGCGCAGAGTCCACTCGATGTTTAGAGCAAAGTCTTTATTTGTCTCAACGACCGGACTCATGGAATCAGGCGAGAACGAAGTCACATACAATCCAGGCTCGAAGCCGGGTCCATAATCACAGGGGGGTAACGATACACTAATCGCTCTCGGGTTTTCATCGTAGCGACGCGATGTATTGTTCCACCCCCAGTTTTCACTCAGGAAAAACAGGTAACAGACGAACACACGACGACTGTGAGACGTCACGACAAGAACAGGGCTGAAACCAGGGGCTTAACTCAGCGCAATGAGGGGGGATTCCTGCATTGGACCACCAAGATGTCCTTTGAGATTCTTTCTATGCATTCCGCAATTAGAAAAGGTCTTTACATGTATGTTTTTATGCTGTTTATCTTTGTCCTTGTAAAGACAGTGAGGGACATTTGAACTCAGGAAAACAAATTAAAAACAAACCCTAAAAAAAAGTCATTATTTTAGAAATAACTTTGTCAGTAACAATGAAAATGAGTCAGCATCAAATAAAATAATATCACCTCCTGTTTACAGTTAATTGGAGCCAGTGAATCAGTATGATTAATCATTCTATAACCTTCCGGACTGAAATAGTTATTCATCCCAAGCCCCTCTATTTTTTCTACATATTTGTTCATTAGTAATGGCTTCAATCTAACTTCACTCTATTCCTGATTTCTGGCAATTTGACAGTTCAACCTACAGCAGTGCATGATGAATGAGCAGCGTGTGGTAATGACACATGCTAGAGATTGCTTTGCCTCCAATAGCTGCAGAAGTATTACTTTTTAATTTGATTTATTACACTTTACTCTGTGTATTTGTCAGGG